>LPNX010420743.1:41137-107791 GCA_001517045.1 Pseudotsuga menziesii | reverse complement strand
ATATATAACGACAATGGTAACAATAAAAACAACGTTCACATGTGTAACGATAATGGTAACCATAAAAACAACAAAAATGTTGTATCAAAGGATATAGTGTTGTAAGAAGCATCCATTGGGCACCAAGGCTTCATTAATTAAAAAATGCAATGATACATGTTACCTACACAAATGTTTGTAAATTATAGATCACACCAAAGATGCCATACATGAAATGAGCACTAATGCATACATTAATGTAAGGTGCACTAATGCATGATAAATTCACATGCAAATTGGTGCTTATATATTGAAAACACATCACCAAGGATGAAAACCCATTCATGCATACAAATGATTGAAATGCGTCAATGTGTATCAGTGCTATAGTCCTCGCATCTTATTAATATTTTGTAGGTATGCAAATACAACTCCTTGTTTCTTGGGTTTTTAAATAAAATTTCATATATTGATAAAAATTAATATAGTTAAATTTTATATTTTAATTAATAAATTTGGATATAATTGTTACATCAATATATTGTATTATCTAAAAATATATAAGTTAATTATATATATGTCTATTGTAATATGTTTAGAAAATAAACCACCAAATTGTGTGGTGGAACCACAAGAGATGTAATGGGCAAGGTCTATGCTTGGGCGATGGCGACCTCGTCGAGGGTTTACAGGAGGAATAAGGATCTGCAGGTTGATGGCGCTCCTCGGCGGTCTCCTTCTCGGGTTTATTTTTGCTGTTTCTTATGGAGCCGTATTTTTTGGTTTCAGTCTGTCCCCTTGAACCCATTTCTTCATTTGCCCTGTCCTGGTTTGTTGGTCTGGTTCGATGTTTTTTGGGTCAACAGTCCACGTCCCTTCTAGCTTTTCTTCTTGGTTTTTTTGCTATTGTTCTGTCCTCCTTTGTCCCTTCAGCTATTGCTGACGATTGGAGTCCATCCTCAGAGCTGAGGACTAGTACCAACCAGTCTAAACAAGTGGGAATTGTATATATTAGTCGGTTTTTGGCTTAGCCATTGTCTTCGTTGTGCTTTTTTCTTCATGGCTGTGTGGTTTTTTCTGTCACCCACCATACACGACGTCGTTGATGGTTTTTAATCTGTCCAGGTGCTAGAAGATTCTGTGCCTCCGTGATTTTCGGGGCTTGGTTGTCCTAGATTCGTCTATCATTTTCAGGGTTGGGGTTTTGATTCGGGCTTCCTTTTGGTCCTCCCTAACTAGGGTTTAGGACCGGGGTTTCACGTGTTTGCTTGTGACACAATTATGTCGGGCTCTCGTTGACTGGTGAGTCCTTGTGCGGTTTTTCTGGCATTTTGGGGTTGGTTTGTCCTTTATTCGGACGTCGTTCTCAGGGTCTGTTGATAAGATTTGGGTCTGTGCTGTCAATTAACCCTAGTAGACTACCGTTATAATACCCTAACTAGGGTTTACTTTCTGGGTTTCTGATGATTACTTGAAGCTTATCCGCTTCCCATCATTGGCTTTGTTGGACTCTTGTTGACTGGCTTTGTTGGACTGGCGAATCCTTTCTGGGGTCTCCCCTACAGTCAATATGTCGGAAACCCATGATGGGTCTCCCGACGACGCGGCAGGTGGAGGTTCTGCTCGATTTCGGCGTAGAAGGAAGGCTAAAGCACACAAGGTGCTCGAAGGCAAACTACGCTACGTTGTGGGTCGAGATATCTACCTGGATAGAGTAGAGGCCTTATGTTCTCGCGCGCTCATTGGAAGACTGGAATACGCTTCCATGGATAAGAAGGAATGGTTCGCATGGGCCACTGAACATTGGAAGCCCTTCCTATCATATGTTCCTACTATCAGTCTTCTGGTTCGGGGTTGGATAGTTTTTGTTTTTTAGAGGACGCCCATGCGACCTCTGTACTTAATCGACTGTGGAGAGTGGGCAAAGGATCTCTCGTATTAGACCGATGGAATGTTCAGTTTGACCCTGTTAGAGAAAGGGTTAAAAAAAGACACTTGTGGACTCTGCTGCCTGGACTTCCATTCCCATTGTGGAATCGTTCGCTCCTGGAGGGCATAGGAAACACCATAGGATGCTTTGTAGTGGTAGAAGAAGATTTTATGAACTCATACGACAAAAGATTGGCCAGAGTTATAGTAGAGCTGGACATTTCAAAAGGATTACCAGTTGATATAGAAATTCTATGCCGGGAGCGCCTAATTTCTCAAAGGCTCGACTATCAGGGCATCCCCTTCAGATGCAGCTACTGCAGGGAAACTGGACATTTGAGACGGGCATGTACGTCCTTTCGTGAAAACTCTGCCTCCCCGGGCCTTCGACTCCCTAGTGCGGCACAACGATCCTCGTTTCCAGAACAATGGAATTCCTAGGTAATTTTTCCCACGATCCCTCCAGTTTCTTCCATGGGAATTCTAAAAAATGCATGCTCCCTTTTCGAAGATGCATTAGATTTAGAATTAGCTCTGATGGATTCTGTTGTTGGGGATCATAAGGCGCTGGTTACTGTTGGTCTTAATAGAGGATCCCCTAAATCCCCTCCTCTGTCTTTGGATCCTTCAGCCACTCCACGAAGTTTTGATGATAGAGGCTCTTCAAATCCTACAGATGCTTCTTAGGCTTTGACTCTTTCTTCCCCACGCAAGGCTTTGCCTGATATTCCTCCTCCGAGCTCTGATAACTCTCTCCTGCTACTTCCTTCTCAGGCGATATTAGACCCCTCCCACGATATTCCTCCTACCTCTCCTTCGCTTGAGATTCTTCCTTGCCCTCCTTCACGGAATTTTGAAGCATTACATACTAATGCGTCTGTTACTGCTTCCACCCCTCCTGCAGCCTCCTCTTCACTTACACCAAATCTGGAAGATTTCTCCCCTCAACCTCTCTTTAACGATTTGGATTTTCCTCCTCTTGTTAACACTAGTCGTTCGACATTGGATTCTTAGTCCCTCAGCCCGGTCACCTCCCCTTCCATTGCAGACCCGGCATTACAAAAATCATTGGATATTTTCTCTGATAAGACTCCTTTGTCTCCCTCAGTTCTCCCCCTTGATTCCATCCGCTTTGAAAATGTCACTATAAGGAGAAAAAAAAAACTTCTCCTATTGATGAGACTTTTTCATCTTCCCCTTACACTCCATTATCTACTAGACTAAACAATGCGGCTCAGAAGCCTGCCTCTACCTCTCAAAGGGTCCTTAGAGCTTCGACCCCTCTTCAATTTGACTCATGATGCGTATTCTCTCCTTGAATGTCCGAGGGTTGGGAAGTTCAACCAAACAAAAAAGCCTCTTTCATCTGATTATGTCTCTTTCTCCTGATTTAGTGCTCCTATAGGAGACCATGACCAGCTCTTACCCAGCCCTCTATGCCTTTTCCAAGCTGTGTCCGGGTTGGGAGTTTTGTGCACTCAATTCAAATGGTCTCTCAGGGGGAATTCTTTCTGGATGGAATCCAAAGATTCTCAGATGTAAAGCATACCATACTATTGCTGGTATCTTGCTTAAAGCCTCGATTCGTGGCTCTTCCTTCTCTCTGTCTATCCTGAATTGTTACGGCCCTTATCTTAACCGTGACACGTTCTGGAATGCCGTGGCCTCTGGCGGTCTTCTCTTGCTGCCCAACCTTATCTTAGCTGGTGATTTGAATTTAACTTTAAATGCCTTAGAGATTTGGGGCACTAGAGCTCAACTTGATCCCTTGGGACCTTCTTTCTCCAAACTCTTCTCCGATCATCAATTAGTGGATGTGGCTCCCCCATTTGCAGGACCAACTTGGAGGAATGGTAGGATGGGGGAAGATGGCATCTCCAAAAGACTTGATCGTTATCTGCTTTCGGATCAGCTCATTAGCTCTCTTCCTAGACATAGGGCTTGGGCTCATAGATGTGGGATTTCTGATCACTTCCCAGTCCTGCTTGAATGGATGGATCAACAAAACCCTTGTGCTTATCCCTTCAAATTCAATCAATCTTGGCTAGGAAATGAGGATTTTATCCAAATGATCTGAACTGAATGGCCACTTATCTATTCGGAAGCCTCGATGGATGTTATGAATGATTTTTCGTGCAAACTTCGCCTGCTGAATGAAAAAGTTAAGCCTTGGACTAAAGTTGAGTCTCAAAAAATGAAGGATAAATCTTATATTCTGGAGGAGGAAATTAGTTCTCTTCTACTTTCTTCTCACTCTGCTATATTAAATGATGATCAGCATCACAGACTGATATCGCTAAAAGTTGATCTTCAAAAGCTTTTATATCATGAGCTTTATTCAGCAAGACTACAAAGCCAAGTTACTTGGGCCTCGAATGGGGATGCCAATAGCAAATATTTCCATGCGGTGGCATCGGCTCGGAAAAATCATAATGCCATCTGGAGTTTGAAAGATGAGGAGGGAAACTGGATCTCGGATGATCAAAGCATCAAATCTCTTGGGATTCACTATTTTAAAAATATTTTCACTGATGATCATATGACAAATCTTTCTGCTCAGCTTAAGGTTATCCGTCTTTTTCCTTCCTATATCAGGGAGGAAAGGAAAAAGGCCTTTACTGGTTTAGTCACTCTTTCAGAAGTTGTTGAGGCCCTTAAAACTTTCAAAAAGGATAAGGCCCCAGGCCCTGATGGCTGGCCCGTCGAATTCTATCTGACCTTTATTGATTTCCTGGGACCTCTCCTTGTCGATCTGGTGGAATCCTCTAGAATCACGGGTAGTGTGGCTCCTTCCCTTAACTCCACCTTCTTAGCCCTAATACCAAAAGTTGAACAACCTGTCTCTTTTGCTGACTTTCGTCCTATTTCACTTTGCAATCTCTGTTATAAGTTGATCTCTAAAGTTGTAGCCCTGAAACTCAAACCTTTCCTTGACTCCTCCATCTCTCCCTAGCAATTCGGATTCCTGAAGAACCGTCAGATCCTTGAGCCGGTAGCCATCATGCAGGAAGTCCTTCACTCTGTCAAAACAAAAAAAAAGATGTGCGCTCATCCTCAAGTTAGACTTGACAAAGGCATTCGACAGGGTAAATTGGACTTACATCCGTCTTATACTTATCCAGATTGGAATTCCTCTTGTAGGAGTGAATTGGATTATGACGTGCATTTCTTCAGCAAATTTTGCTGTCCTTGTAAATGGTTCTCCTTCTTCATTCTTTCCGGCCACTCGTGGAATCAGACAGGGCTGTCCTTTGTCCCCGCTGTTGTTCATTCTGGTTATCGAGGGTCTTAGCCTTCTTATTGAAGATGCCAAGAGAAATGGAAAAATCAAAGGGATCAAAATTTCATCACATCTCTTCCTCACTCATTTACTATTTGTAGATGATGTGATTTTATTTGGTATGGGTTCATTTGAGGAATGGATAGCCTTCAAAGTTTTACTTGACACTTTTTGTGAGGCTTATAGCATGTGCATAAATTTGGAAAAATCTTGTTTCCTCCATAATGACTTAGATGCTACCCTTCTTGGTAGAATTACAGGTCTCCTTCCGTACAGATTTGCACATCTTAATCAGGGTTTCAATTATCTTGGGTACTTTCTCAAGCCTTCGGGATATCTGGTCAAGGACTGGCATTGGCTTATAGCTAAATTTGAGAAGCGTATCTCTCATTGGACTAACAGGATCTTGTCTATTGGAGGACGTCTAGTCCTTATTCGATCTGTTCTCTCAAGCATACCTGTCTATTGGATGGCCCTTATTCCGATTCCATCCTCTATCCTAGATAAGCTCAGAAAATTGATCTTTTCTTTTCTTTGGGGATCCTCTACAAAGCAAAAAAAATTCCATCTCGTTGATTGGCATCTTCTCGCTCGTCCTATCTCTCTAGGTGGATGGGGAATCAAGCATCTCCCTAGTTTCAGTTTATCTCTGAGGTTGAAGATTTTATGGAATGCTTTAAAGAGCAATGGCATATGGAACCTACTTCTGTCTGTGAAATATATGAAGAATCTGCCTGTGCACTCATGGCTAAGAGAGAAATGTTTCAGGGTTAGAAATGTATCGATTATTTGGAAAGGCTTCCTTTTAACCTTGCCTTGGTTGGGTAAAGGGATACTTTGGCAAGTTGGCAATGGTTCAGATATTCGCCTGGGTGTGGATCCTGTTGTTGGTTTGGGCAGCTCTTTTATTCTCCTAGGTGATTTAAGAGCCTATTTGGAAGACTATGGGATATGTACCCTAGCTCAAGCTAGAAATAAAACTACCTTTGCTTCAGGGTACTGGTTTACAGCTGAGGATCTCGACCTTTGTGGTGATTGGAAATCTTGTTGGGAAAACTATGTTAGAGGGTTGGAATACAACAGAATTTGATTGAAGGATCTAAGTGATACTCTTCTTTGGTCTCATTATAATTATGTTGGTCCTCTTACTGCAGCCAAAGGTTACGAATGTATCATCTCGAACAGTAGTTTAGAGGTGCGAAATCCTGTTAGTGATTCTCTTTGGACTCTGAATATCCCCACTAAAATTGCCTGTTTCATCTGGCTACTGAATAAAGGCCGGATTCTTACCTGTGAGCAACTCCAATCGCATGGTTTTCATGGTCCAAGTCGCTGCGTTTTATATGAGAGAAGTTTAGAGGATATCCATCATCTTTTCTTGTTCTGCCCCTTCACTGTGAGTATTTTCTCTCATTATGCAACTCGGTTTGGGTTTTCTTTGCCCTGTTTCGACTCTGTCCCGTCCTTTCTGGTGCATTGGTTCACATCTACTGGGCGTTATGCTGATTTTAGATATTTGCCTCTTTTTGCATTCTGGTGTATTTGGAATCTTCGGAACAAATGTCTCTTTGAGAGTTGGAAACATTCAGTTCAGCCACTTTTCTCCATGATCGAGAGTTTTCTAAACCTTTATCCAGTTCCTTTTAAATCTCAAAAAATCTGGAATATTGGTCCTAAGCCACAGAAGGTCTTTCCTTGTGCATTTTTTGATGGGGCTGCTGTCGAGAAATTAGGAGGTGCAGGTTTTGTGATCTACCTAAATGATAACCATTATTTCAGTTTCTCTTTGGGCTGTGGATGTAGCACTAATACTAGAGTGGAATTACTGGCGCTCTGGGCCGTTCTAAGAGTGAGTTTGATGATCGGTCTGCCCACTCACTTGATCTTTGGTGACTCTATGGTTATTATTTCTTGGCTCAATGGACTTTCCACCCTTGATATTCCATCTCTGATGCATTGGTGTGATGAAATAAATAATATGCTCCATCTCGTCCCTCCGATGATCTTCAAGCATATATACCGTGAGCATAACATGCTGGCTGATGGCCTCTCCAAACAGGCTCTGAATTTGGATATGGGACATGGATCTTACATTGAATCACTGGATGGCATGGTCATAGAACATGGTCAATTTATGCTATTTTAGCTGCTGATCTCCACTTGTTTTTTCAGCATTTGATTTGTTCTGCTTTATATGACATGTTGAGACTTCTTCAGCCAGCTAGTTTTTCTCAGGATTGTCTGCTTGGGATCACCTCCGATTCACAGCATTTTCTGAACTGATATATCAGGAATGATGAGAAAAGTCTGCTATGATCAGACTTTTTATATTTTTCTGCTGGCTGGATGTTACTGCAGGCATGATCATTGTTTGTCTATGTGCTGATTAGCTACTCATTGTTCCTTTCTGTCAAGAAAGAGGGTAAATGTACAATATGTCTTTTGATTCCGATGAATAACAAAGACTGGTATTTTTTCCTCTGAAAAAAAAGATCATGCATTTATTTAGGTGACAACATAACATTTTACCACACAACAAATTGCAATAGAAAAAGAAACATGTTGTATTATATAAGAGTAATGAACCCTTTTTCATATCAATTGTGATAACATAAAAATTTGCAATAAACAAATGTGAAAAGATTATTGTTATAATTATTAGTAACCCATCATCATATTAGATGGGACAATATATTCAAGGTTTATATTAATCAAAATGTACAATTTTTACAAACAAATTTTCCAAAATATAAAATTGTAAATTTGAATTATATTAATCATCATTCATTGCTTGAGTTGTTGTCTGTGCTTGAGCTTCTTGCATGCCTCATTTCTTCATAACTTGTTAGGGATGTTGTTTTGGTTTATGTTGATACCTCAACTAGCCCCAAGTCTTTAGACTTAAGGATCCCCCAATTTGTTTAAATGAACCCCATTGATGGATTCACTCCGCTCTTCATTCATATTGCTCTCTTAAGCTTAATTGATGACTATAAGTTGATGGATGAAGATGGGCCTAAACTTTATGCCTTTGAATGTAGTTTTGTTGGGCTTATGTCAAGTTGCATCTTGGGATTGGTTTGAATTTTTGCATGTCTTATTGATTGATGTAATTGAAGTGGCTCTGACTTTCTTGGTTTTATATTGAAAAAATTATTATGCACCCTTGTTATGATATTAGAGATGGGAAGTATCTTCTCCTTTCAAAAACAATGAAAACACAAATATACGACAATGGTATGAGACAAGCACATTTATGCACAATTTTCGATCGAGATGCATGCATAATGAGATGATGTGATTTGCAACGAAGTTAATAAGTAAGAGAACATGGATGCATCACTGTGACATGAAGTTCCATCTAACAATTCAATGATTTGCATGATTGTGTGCTCAAGTTGATGGATTCCAAGTCCCATTGAAAGCACATAAGAGTTTTTTGTGTGACATGACGCAAAGTGGTATAATTTTAAACCTTATTTTGTGACATATTTTTGCATCTAACATGATTCTAAGGAAATATGCAACTTTGCATCAAATGGTTGTGCTGATGCGTAGACCTGAAAAAGAAAGAATGAAAATATGGGCATATATGAAAGGGAAAATAAACATTCAATGGTTAGGCATGAACACTTATCTCATCTGGTTTATTGGACTCATTTCTCATCATTAATAAGTTTATGATTGAGTTACACTGTGAAGCAACAATCTTAGCCAACTTTTCTACATATTCCTATTTGGCACATGGGGTATACCTTTTTTATTAAAATTATTCTCATGAATGAGATTGTTGGTGTCAATCATTTGGATTTAAGACTATGTAATAGGGATCAAGATCGCATGAAATTTTTATTTTATTTTAACAAAGTTCTTATTTGAGCACAACTCATTTTTCCTGTCTAGGGCCCTTGTACATATTTTAGATGGTTGGATGAAACAAGTTTGTAACTTATATAATAGGTTACTTGGATGTTTTGGGGGCCTACAATCTCATTGAAACTGATGGAATTATATTATGAATACCATGGGTGTAAAAACCCGCATTACTTTTTTCCCATCAATCAATCAATTTGAACTTCATGGATTATAAAGGTTGTCAATCTAATGAAGGAATGGAGCATCCAACCACTAGTTGGAGATACCTATGTGTCCACTATTCATTGCAATATATTATTCAATGATATGAGTTCATATAGGCAAGTTATGGTTTTATTAAGATGAAAAGTCAAGGGAGTCCACTAGTGCCCATTTTAATTCATTTTTATTATCTATTGGGCTTCCTATGATTTGGATTTTTATCTTGAGAGAGCATGAAAGGTGTGATGAAGTATGTGAGGTCTGAACTACCAAGTTTTAGTGATTGTTTCTAGGTATGGAAAGAATGAGTTTTCCTAAGATTTGAGCCTTCCCATTGGCACTAATAAGGTAGGGAAGCTCTAAATTTTCCCAACAACCACTTGAATTGAATATTTATTCTATTTAAAGGTATGAGCCTTTGCAAAATGCAGATAAATTAAGTTATATAACAACCTGGAAGCTCTCCTCCATCCTTGAGCAACATTTTTCGAATGCAAAGGTGAAACCATTGACTTGAGGGGCTTGTTAGCGACCTAAGATGATGATTTTCCTCACAAAGGCCAAATATTTGAGTTGGAAGGCCAAGAATCCTCCAAAGTTAATAATTGATCCTTGAGGTTTGAGGTGGGATGAGTTGTTTATTCTGAGTTGGAAAAAAGCATCCCGCATTTACAATTTTTAGATGAAAACATAAAGAAAATCCATCAAAACCTTAATCAATGGATTGGAAGGCCAATATGATTCTGTGTAATATACCTAAACCTAGAAATTTAGAGAAAAGATAGAAAAACACAAGAGAGAATAGAAAAATAGATAGTTATGTTCACTTGTCTCTTCAATGGGGAAACCTTCGAGAGAAAAGCTCCAAATACAATGGAATTACATAACTAACCACTCTATATATAGTTCTTTAATTGCTAAAGGCTTAACTATTTGTGGTCTTTCTATTAATGTGGGTCAATCACCTAGGTATGTTTATTTAATAAGGAAGGACCTTTTACATTAAGGTGCTACCCACTAACTAACTAATGGGCATTATGGCCTTGCACATTGATAAGTAGGGGGGTTAGTGTAGGACCCTAAGATGTCCTCCTCCTTCAAAACAAGTCGTTTCCTCAAAGTTGGATATGGGAAGCTGCTGTAAAATGGATGATAATTGCCAAGTAACATATTTTGGATACATATCATTCCATTGAGGTATAACTTCCTTGACTATGCAGTGTTGTCAGTGATGCTCTTATGTGGACAGAATAGTTGGGGGATGAATCCAAATGTATCATTTTTCATTCAGTTTTGATAATGGAGTTTGAACTTGACAATTCTGACCCAAACCCTTCTTAAAAAAAAACACGAGAAAGACAGGTAGATATTAGAGTGTGATTGGAGCACTAAGTTGTAAGCCACCTAACCAATGCCTTGAACAATTTTATATGGTTGTTCATTTATAGGCAGTGGGACTTTTGGATCTTATCCATATCTCCTAATGGTGATCCCTGATCTAGGATCAAAACATCGAGAAGAAATCTCCTCCAATTAACACATTTTCTTAGTATTTCTAAAATAAATTTGATATGGGCCATAAAAAATTATTGAAGGGGTGTTGAATAGATGGTGAATGTTGGGATATTCCTTAAGTTAATGAGATGAGATGTAGTAATATTGGTGAGGCAATATTGCCACGCTTTTTCTACCCATTCATGTACCAGAGAAGATAAGTAAAAGAGGGATCCCTCTTCCCCATATTTACTTGGTAAGCATATGCCACAACATTATTCTTTCCTTTTTGTAGATGATCTCATAATCACATCCAAGAATCTCAATGACCCTTTTATGATACTCTAGAGATGACAACCATTGTTCCAAAAAATACTTCAATCTACGATGATCTATGTAGAAACAATACCCTATGTGATATTGTCACCATGTGTTGACTACATGTAGGATGACCATCATCTCTTCTTTGTAGGTAAACTTGTCCAAATCCCTATTACCTTATTTCTTACCGATGAATTCTAAACATAATACATATTGCATTATAAGATTGCACAATTTTTTTTCCTGGAAGCATCATATTCCAAATTACAAATGTCTTAGAAAAATCATGCATGGCTAAGACCGAGGTGGTGCACAAGACATGCTATAAAAATGAAAATGATTTTCTAGTTGCTTCATTCCAAGGAAAAGAAAACAAATCACGAAACTTTCAACCATTCCCTTATTTCTTTAAAACCATTATTATTAGGGATGGATATGGGCTAGTGTTGGGGAGAATCACTCCCATCTCCAGTAGATCCTAAGTGATCCTTCCAATTTCATTATTTTGTTCAAACGGGTGACTATACATACATACATTTAGTTTTTGACTACTTGGAATCAAGGGTATATTAGGATCATGCTTGAATTTATATGGCGGTAAACCCTTTGGTATCTCAAATACCTACCGATTTTTGTCCAAAACCTTTTGTAAGAAATGATGGATTTCTGGTGTGGTGTTGTCGAGAGCCTATATGCAATGGAAGTAAGCAATAATTCCATAGTGGCCTTTATTTAGTAAATTTTCCATACGATGAGAACTTATTATTTTAGGGGAGGTTACCTGAATCCCATTAAGGCTATATGGGAGTCCCGAGTAAATCTCAAGTATAATTCTTTGAAGTACATGGTAATTGTCCCTAATGTTCATAGCCATTATACCCCTAAAAATATGTCACAACCACCCATATCTATGGATAGCATATGGGATTTGAGATAATAATCACCTGATTGGAGCCTCACATTTTCACAATGTCCCTCACATTTGTTTTGATCACCATTGGTTATCATATTTTGAAAGTTGGGCACTGGGTGGACATAACAATTCATTTATTTAGCCACTTGTTAGTGAATAAAATTGTGTGTGTTTCCATTGTCAACCAAGACTACCACTTTGTAGTGTTTGATGTAACCCATAAGTTTCAAGGTTTGCAGGGATGATACATCAAACAAATCATGAAGAGAGGTGAGTGATTCTTCGTGATGAAATCGAGTTTCCACTTCTTCTTCCATGGGATAAGTATGGTCGGTAGTATCCAACTTATGGGTATCTTCTATAATGATTTATTTGTAATGGGTAGGAGTAGTCACATCAATTTTAAATAACTTATGTTCTTTGCATAAGAGATATAGCATACTTTTCATAATAATTACAATAGAATCTCCATCTTTTTCGATTTTCCATTTTTGTTGGAGACAAGCTTTGGAATTTCAAGGGGGGAGAAGTATTTTTGCATGAGGAATTGACCTGCATAGGGTGTTAATGGGGAATGGAATATTTTTTGGTTTTTGCATTGATCATTGTCTCTACTTCTATAACCCTCTGAGATGTATTTAATGATGCAACAAGATGTTGCATTTTGACTTATGCATGAATCGCCTCCTTAAGGCCACTAATGAAACTTTATTTATAGAAAGAATATGTTAAGTTCTGTGTATGGATGTATAATTTCTCAAAGGATGAGATAAAGTATACAATTGAGCATGTTTATTGTAACTTTGTAAGCCACCGCAAATAGCGAGTATCTTGTTGATTTGTAAACTGTCGTGGATGGACCACTAGAACAGTTCGTCACAAGTGATCTTACAACTTAGTTATTTTCATTAGTTTTTTGCCAATAAATTATAAATAGATGGAATATAAAGTAGAATAACTGAGAGAAAAGAAAAACATAATCCACACAATAACACAAGATATACCCTAAAAAACCTAGCTATAAATGAGGACTATGCTTTTCTCTTTTATATAAAATGGAAATACAAAGAAAGTGGTACTCTGTATGGAGTTACTTGTGACTTTGCATCTAGAATGGCTACTACAAGATATCCTTCGTCCTTTGTTCTACTCTAGTATACACAACCATGATGTTGCTCAGCTATGGAACAATACAATAACATCAAAAGAATGCACCCCTTTTCCTCCTAACAACTCGATATTTAACGTAGCTTGATAGCCATCTAGGGTCACTAGTACACAATGAGAGATAAGTGAAAAAAATGACCAAAATCCATCTATAAATGACCACTTTTGATTTGGCGATCACTGGTGGCTAATTTTCAATCTCTTATCACGCGACCAAAAATGTGGTCGTATATAGTTTGGTCATTTATAGCTTGTCGGTTGGTCATTAATTTGGTTACATATTTGGTCATTAATCTGGTCATATGTTTGGTCATTAATCTGGTCATATGTTTGGTGATAAGAGACCGAAAATTAGCCACCAAAATTGTCATTTGGTCATTTATATGCGAATGTTTATCATTTGTTTGGTCGTTTATCTCCCATTTACTGGTCACTTATCTCTCATTTTTTTATCACTTATCTCTCATTTTTTTATCACATATCTCTCATTTTTTGGTCACTAATTTAGTCATTTTATATGCAAATATTCACTGATTCTTGTAGATAGGGTATGGGGGAATCGAACCACCAATCACCTGCTTGTAAGGCAAGTGCTCTTCCATTAAGCTAGTACCATTGAAGTCTCTAGTAGTAGTAGTTGACCTCTTTATCTTTCTATAACAAAAGACAAACTCGGTCCCTAATTAAAAATGACTATACTATTCATACCACCTTCATAGTTTAAAATTTTATCCATTTGATTGCATTTCAAGAGATGTGCACATAGAAGAATTCTCAAAATATAAAATAATACCATTTATGAAAACAAAGTTATCCCTTGCCAATCTTGTGAACATAAAAGGAAAGGTTCATAAAAGAAAAAAATTGCATTGTATATCATAATGGATATCAATTCAAAGAATTCCATTCCCCGTACATAGTATTCGTATTAATGTGGAACCAATTACTCAACAAGGAAATATTAAATAAGAAAATTATGAATACCTGGGATGCATTAATGCAATCTCTTTGATGTTCACAAATCTTTCAAAGTACAGATATTGCCTTGTCTGTTGCCATTCTATAGTCAAAGAGAAGAGTTGATGGATGACTAATTACATCATTCAACTTTGATAGAGCTTTTGTTTTCATTGAACCAAATGAATCAATAACACACTCAAGCTGGAAATTAGAAATACTTAACACAGTAATTATATCATGTTACACAGCTCTACCTCCAACTAGGGGTTTTATTTTTTAGCCTCCATGTTCAACACACTCTCCAATTCCATAAACTGTTGATTGTAGAGAAACATAATTAATCAAAAAATGATGAAGGATAAGAAAATCGATAGATTCCACCTAAAAATAAAAATGCACAACTAAGATGATTGGATTAACTGTCAGACATCACCATATTCATCTTTGCAATATTTAAGAAGAAATTGAAAACATGTGTCATAATACCTGTCCCAAAAACAATATAAAATCAGTGATTATTCTAATAAGAAGCAAAATAACTAATCCATATGCTTACATCTACCAAGTTTGTGTAAATTACTTTGTAGCATCCAGACCGCATTGTTTTGCAACATCATAAAAAATGCAGATTGCCACACGTCTCTATTCTTCAGTCCAGTCTTTTCCCTGCAAAAGATGTAGAAGGAACAAATAATACACCCCACAATTTGGTAGTAGTATATCCTAAGGTACCAATAGTGTTGTTTGATTTATAACTGATTACATATAAAACAACTAGTTGTAGCCTGATGCATCTCTTTATTATAACAGGAATAAAAAAACATTTATTTCATTATCACATGTGTATTCTTACCAACATCGGAGTGATGAAGGAAACAAGTTCATCGAAATAGGGTAAAAATGATGATTTGAAATTTTTTAATAGTGTTCCAAGGAATTCTCCAATTTGGGAATCACATGAATGCATTCATTTAGTGAGGTTAACATATTTGTAAGAACATCTGTTTCTGGTTTCTAGTAATCTAGATAAACTATGTTAGCTCCAATCGAGTTTAAATAGATGTTATTTAGAGGCAAATAAATCATATTTTTTTAAGCTGTTGACTACATAAATAATGAAAAGTTAACAATTTTAAAATGAGAGCTTGTCTTCTTACCTTATGTAATGCTTCAACATGGGATAAAATAATATAGTCTAAGAGTTGATTAACATATGACTCATTACATTCTTGTGCTTGTCCTTTATCCATGGGAAATTTTCCAGCTTGAGGTAGTTCTAACATGCATGCTTAAACAATCAATGATAAAGTTTCTTGACATAGAGAGATAAATCCCAAAAACCTAACAAATAGGCATCAATGCAACTGCAACTTTTGGAAACTGCCAACCAGATTTCGATATTTAAACTTAGGAACATATACATGATAAGGAAAAGGACATAAACCATGACAAACCATCTCAAACAGACATAAATAATGACAAACGATGACAAAAATGTACTAGAAACAAAATAGTATCGTTGTAACTAGACAAGATAAGTTTAAAGCATAATTTTCATCTCTTTCAATTTTAACACTCCCTAAGGTCCATGTGTTAAAGCTGAAAAGAATACAAAGACAATACATAACAACAATATTAAATCTAACTCAAAGTACAAAGAAAAAAAATAAGATAACCCACTAGGATAGTTGAAACCTTCCTCATGCTCAACAATATTTTTTTAGATAAGATCTGGTATGTTAAGAGACAATTCACTACAGGAACAAAGGAGATACCTAAGAGAGAGAGAATAAATTCAATTCCTATAGGTTTATTCAACTATAGTAGTAGTCAAGGTAACCTAGTTGACAAGCAAGGAAACCCCAATTATTGAAGCAACAGACCAAGAAAAAATAGTCCATAAAATATCAGGTAATGATGACATCCCACACACAAATTAGAGCTGAGTTTGTATCCCATACAAATCCCATGGATTCCTTGAGCAGGTTGTGAGTTGTTTGAGGCTACTAAAAGAAACTATAACCCTGTTTGAGTGGACTAAGATCTATGTTGCACTGTTTGAGTGTTTGGGTCTACTTGAAGTGAACCGTAAGGAAACCCCAATTACTTGATCAATAGACCCAGAAACAACAGTCCATAAACTATCAGGTAATGATTACATTCCATACACAAAACAGAGCTTAGTTTGTAACCCATACAAATCCTATGGATTTCTTACAGCTTAGCACACTCAAACAGTGCAGTAGATATATTATTCCACTCAAGTCTAAAACCATGACTAAGAAACAAGAGTCCGTAAAATATCAGGTAATGATGAAATTCCATACACAAACCAGAGCTCAGTTTGTAGCCCATACAAAGCCCATGGATTTCTTGAGCATGCTGTGAGTTATTTGGTTCTGCTAGAAGAAAACATAACCTTGTTTGAGTGGACTAAGATATATGCTACACTGTTTAAGTGTTTGGGTCTACTTGAAGTGAACTGTAAGGAAACTCCAATTACTAGAGCAACATAACAAGAAATGACAGTCCATAAAATATCAGGTAATGATGAAATTCCACACACAAATCATAGCTCAATTTGTAGCCCATACAAATCCCATGGATTTCTTACAACTTGGCACACTCAAATAGTGCACCAGAGATATTAGTCCACTCAAGTTTGAATCGTGACCTCCTAAGTTGGATTGTGACCTTCTTGGTGCTTCTTGAAATGAATAGTGGCCTTCTTCGATCTGTTTGAAATGAACCATGACCTTCTTTGGGATGGTTGGACTAAACCGTGACCTGCTTGAACTTGCTTGAGTATGATATGAGTTTTTGGGGCAGCTAGGAGGTCACACCCATAACAAACATAACAAAAGGGTTAAGGTACCACACTATGAGGGGGCACTAGCATAAGGACCAATCAAGGGTCAATATAATATCATGAATCAACAAGAGGGGTCATGAATAAGTGGGAAAACAACTCCTACACCAACAAGACCAATGCTTGTCAATCAAGATGGGAGAATGACCCTTTTACCAATAGGGCCAATGTGTACCATCAAGGCAGGGACACAACCCTTTTACCCAGAAGACCAAGATGTCAAATTGTTATATTATATCTCAAGGTATATAGTCCATAAGTGTTCCATACCACAATAGTACGTTTTATCATCACCGTATAACGAAGGTCTATACCACAACAATGAGTTTTATCATCCAAAAAAAATTGAGATGCAAACTTCTCAAAGCTTAAAAAATCAAGAGTTAAGATAAATCTACGCTGGTGTTGTGTGTGTGTGAGCAAGAGAAACAAATGTTGACATCGACATTGAGGACATGGGATGAACATTACGATGTCTTCAATACTGGGATGTAGTATTCCCCTCGCTTCTCTCAGTGCGAAAATGATAGAAAAGATAAAAGGAAACACATTATACAAAAATGGTAGCTCAAAAGAATGGGAAGACATGCCAACAAACATGTTAATTGACAACACTACAAAACATTTCCCATGCCTCATTTCCAGCTGGATGGAAGAAATTACCACCATAGTCAGTAAAATGATCAAAGTGGCATATAGGACAGGAAACTCATTGATCCCAAAGAGCACCATTCCATAACCGCGTTGCATTTGAAGGACTGAAATAGACGAGAGATTGTGTATGTACACGAATAGGCCCAGATGAAACTGAAGAACTGTCATACAACCTTTCTTCACGATTGTAAGATTGAAAGGCATAAAGAATAATTGATTGGTGAGAATATTCCAATGAAAATGATGCAAACATATTTCAACTGTTATTGATTCGTGGTGCTCTACAATTGTCAAATTCCTACAATTGCCTATTTTCAAGTGCAAAAGAATCCCAAATGCAAACATTCTAATTACAAGATGATAGTAAAAGGTGACTTCAAGGGGTAGACCGATTTCCTATTCCACATGATGTACATTGAACCAAAGTTATCGGTGACTAATGAAAGCATGGATTTCCGACACATTTACATAGTTTGTATCAGATATCTTCAATTCCCCTGCATGAATTCTAGTAGCAATACGAGTAGAATTGCCCAAAATGTAACTAAAGGAAATAATCCAGGATCACCATGACATGTATGCAAAAGTATGAAACAACAAAATACAATCTGTTGATCACATCTAATCCCATGCATTCGACCATACTGTGTTCTATATTTACGAGTTCTTAGTTGTCCTGCTGTGTTAAAAGGTTCATCTAGATCTCTTCTAAATTCAGGACATACATTCTGAAAGGACAACGCTCCTTCTTTTATATTGCCTCGAAAGGAAGAAAGAGCTGGGTCCTCAGTCAGTGGATGCAAAAAATTCAATGGACTAAGAGCAGGTCACTTTCTATGTTGATGCTTTAAATATTGCAAAACCAATTAGTCCATAGTTGTACATTCAATGTTTCCATATTATGGCTCAGTTAGTATTCCAAGTTGAGAAGAATAACTTGGAGTTTTACCAAATAGTTTGGCACTGAACTAATTTCCTATAGGTGATTATAATCAATTAAGTCTGAATAAGAATACTTTAATCGATTATCAGTTCATGCAGTGTCAAAATCCTTTTTGCACCTAATCTCCATTAGATAATAGTTATCACAATACATATGTAAATGGGATGGGTTCTCATGTCAACCAGAAGGGTGTTTGAATTGTATTATGGTATGCAATCCAGATTCTATCCCTCTGTGCAAAATTGTTTTTCATGATATGTATCATCATGATGTTGTTCTTAGAATTAAACTTAAGCTACATTTTTGCAGCAAATAGGAGGGTGGTTTCCTCCTATGGAACAAAATCAACAAATAAAAGATTGAAAATCAATAAGAAATTAACTCCCAAATGCAGTACTTCGCTTGAGTTTTTGAAATATGTAAAATTCCCTTCTCTAGTGCCTAAGCTTTCAGACATACAAGAGGTTGTTGCTTCTATAATAGAGGGTGATTCTCATTTAATGGGAAAATTTGGCCATAATTGATCCCAAAATAGTAGAAATACTATCTCTAGATGTCAATCAAACACTTTTCAAGTTTGACATATCAACATCAAAACGCTTCACTTTAGCCCAACAACTATAAATACTTAAACCATTATTTTATAAATCCAACCTTAACTACACTAACATATCAAAAGCATTATTTTCACATAAGAACTAAAGTTAACCTAGTGCTAACATATAAGAGAGAGTACTTTTAGTGTTTATCATGCACATAAACGTGTCCTACTTCCAACTCCTGAGTTCATGCAAACTGTGCATGTCTTACTTCATCGACATTGTAAGCACTAAATCCACTCAACTAGTTTCCTAAGTTTTATCTTGAGCATTAAGATTTTTCAAACACTAACGTCGAACTATTGACAAGCCAAACCATGCCTTCGATCAACATCCATTGGAAAATCTCAAGAAGGACCATCCATTGGAAAATCTCAACCAGGATACCTCTCTCTCACTAGCTAACCCACTTCCTGGAAAATATTAACTTTGTTTGCAAATGGGTTCCCAGTCACAAATTGTGTTTGCATTGCCAAAAACTAGCCTATGTGATGGGAAATTCCAATGGCCCACCTAAACAACCCAAAGTGGGTATGATAGATGATTGTGATGCAATTCTTGGCTCCTTTCACTTTTGATGATGTTACCCCTGGAATCTCAATCGCAACCATTCTAGTATCCATCAACCAAATAACATAAAATTGGATGGTTATCTCAAGAAGCAAAAGGTTATTACCCTTATTTACTTAAGTACAAGACATAATTCCATTGGTGTTGTTGCAATCATACAACTAGGGTTATTTGTTGAAAACCCTTCAACATTGTTGTTAAACATAACCACTCCAAAAATAGAATTGGGAGTCACCTTTTTTATAGGATTCTACACCTTCTATATCATTTTCATTGATATGGTCTTGAATGTTGAATGGCTCAAAAAATTGGGGAGTTATTATTTATGATGCAGAGAATTTCATTGCTTCCAAAAATGATTGTGTGATCTATAAGTCATATGACAACTAACAAAGTAAAAATTATAGAACATGCAAGCTTCATGTTAGCTTCAAAATCACATATAAAGTCATTGAATGGAATCATCAACATTCTCGACACGTCATGGAGATTCCAAGCCATAAGGGGTATTTTCTGGTGCCAGTCATGCACTGAATTCTACAATTTTATACAAGTTGGAATAGATACAACTTATTGCCACTGATTCAACCACAAGATCTTATCTGAAATTTTTATGTTGTGGAGTCATAATGCATTTTAAGTTTGTCTTAACTTTTAAGAATAATGCCCTGAGTCTTAATTATGTGCTGCACTGTATGCAAGACAACTACCAAACATGCTTGAAAGTAAATTGCTTTCACATGGCATTGAGGACCAACTTGTGTTGCATGAAAAATAAGTGTAAGTGTGCTTGCAAATAAAATGCCTACATATGTCTTTCACAACCAAATTTCATCGAGTGTCAATTGAGCTTGAAAATGAATTGCCATATTCCATTGATGACCAAATGGATACCTCATGGCATCTTGAATAGTGAATTGCAAATACCCTTGGGATAATTTACAACTTACACCCAGCTTAGTGTTTTGAG
Organism: Pseudotsuga menziesii; assembly: GCA_001517045.1. Taxonomy (NCBI): domain Eukaryota; kingdom Viridiplantae; phylum Streptophyta; class Pinopsida; order Pinales; family Pinaceae; genus Pseudotsuga; species Pseudotsuga menziesii. The sequence goes on along the minus strand of LPNX010420743.1, from coordinate 87,066 downwards.
CTTGTTCTTGACTTTTCATATTTGGTTATTAGGTTGGTTGCTTATATGTGTCATTTATGTTTATTTTTAGACATATTTGGTTATGTCTATATGTTTTATTATGAATTTCAAAATAAATTATATATAACAAACCATGAATCAAAAAGGTTTTCGAAAATGAAAACGAGTATGGAAAACTCCTATATGTTTTTTAAAAGAATTTCAAAACATAAAGGCCATTTACAAGATGTAAAAGTTGTTTTAATTTTTTTTTTAAATTATGTGAGCCGGAAAAATGACATAAATTATGAAATACGATATAAGAAAAAAAAGCAATAATTAATATAAAATCAGAGATTTAAAATATCAATTTTTTTTGCATTTTCACGTACCATGCATTGCAGTTGTGACCATACACACTCAACTATGTCAAGTTGTGCCATCGATCTTCTTCTTTTTTTACCTTGTTTAAGCTTCTTCTTTCTCTCAGAGATCTGTTCAGCATTCTCATCTTCACTTATGCTCCTCTTGTCGATGGATTCTATTAAAAAAACATCTTGATTGCTTTGTTTCTTACTTTCAATCTTTGTATATCCTTACCTTGATATAGGTCTCTTTTCTCCTCTTGTAATTGATGTTGTTCTACCAGAATAGGATCATGTTTATGTTGTTCTATAGGTTATGAACCTGCATTTGGAACATTTATATTTGGATTACCATGTTCAACTTCACCTGAATCCTTCACCATTGATTTTTCTAAATCCTCTCCAATAACACATGGGTTCTCCATGTTTATCTTTACTGGAACACTTTCAAGAGAAGGTGCATTCTCAACATTTAATTTTTCTATACCTTTTTTAGCTGAATGAGAGTCCGTCCCTAATGCATTTATAGGAAGGTATCAACTGTCTATTGGTTGTCTAGGCGAGTGTTTTAATGAAAGAACATTTATTTTTTAATTTATTTGGGACATATAGAGACATCAACCATATCCAATAGCATACAATGTTCAACACCTTCCTCCTCTGACTCAGAGAACGAACAAAAACTCATCTTCTGAGTCTTTGTCAACTGCAATAACCCTCGTATGATCTTCAACGTCACACATCCATATGCACTAAACTCCTCCAAATATTCCCATGTTTCCATACTTGGAAGCTCTTCTAACTCAGACCACCCACTTACATTTAACATTTGAAGCTTTGCTAGTGCGCCAATCCCTGTATGCTCTTCAGCTTCAGACATTAGTTTTTCCACAAGACCTCTAAAGATACCAATGTTTCCATACCTGGTGGCTCTTCTAATTAAGATCATCCACTAATATTTAAGGTTAGAATATTTGGCCACTGTGTCAAACCCGATATGCTTTTTAGGTTTAGCATACATGCATATGCCTAAAACTGCTACAAAATGTTCAAATGTTTCAAGATAACAAGTAACAACCATAAAAAGATATTTATGTATAGATCATGACTATCTTCCACAAAACCTTTCAAAAATTCAATTTTGAGATATTGTTTGCAATATTAACAACAACTTAACATACAAACTTCCTTCATACAATTAAATTCCAATTTACGTGTGACTCGCCTTGCTAGAATGTTTCCAATGTGCTTCCTGAAATTTGTAGAACCATTGCATTGTTCATTGGATTCTAGGAAATCCAAGAAAAAGAAACTATACCACACAAACTACTTTCAGAGCACCATAAGTGCCATGTGAAGATTGAAATGATGGAAAAACAATCTTTTTTGTCCAAATGATATTGCCTTGAGTTCAAAGAATCTGGGGGCAACCTGTAACCAAAAAAGACAACATAGAATTTAATAGAATAGTTTCATTCTAAACTATCAAGATACAAATAATATGGACAAAGAACGTGTTGATTCTTGGAAATTCGCAGGTAACAACAGTTAGGGATTCTCCCCAGTAAACGTTCCCAACTAGCCCGTTACTGTTTGGTATGGGGAATCCGTCCGGTTTACAGTCCGGCTACCGTAGGTCAAGTAACAAAATAAAAGGTTTTACCGGTTACGGCCCGATTCACCGTGTATATATTAGTTTTTTGAATTTAAGTATGATATGCAAGTGCCTATCTAAGAATGCAGATTGATAGAGAATACGAGGAGTGGTCACAATGTGATGCGCAGGTTCTTACCTCTCGTCTTACCTCACTCGCATCTAAATCACACACAACAAGAAACTAAAACTAACAATCTAACCTATCCCTAGGGAGCAAGATTATCGTTTATCAATGAGTAATGTATTTCTGCACATGCATTAAGAAAAATCACAGATAACTGTTACTTATTTCAAAACACATGAACATTAATAGATATATGAACATTGAAGATAGCTCATTGTTTATGAAAAGCCTTCATTACTCACAGTGGAAATTTCATGGAATAAACTAGAGCGCATTCATAACAAGAACATAGGTTCAAAGAGTTAGAAAAATCTCACAGTTAATGGACACAAGCTGAAAACGAAATAGTTCACATTCAACAAATCCATAGCACAACATTTGAAATCTTCCACCAAGCTTTCTCCAACAGGAAACTTGTAATTCTTATTGCAAAAGAAAATAGTTCTTCTTACAACATAATCTCACAAATCTATCCGGGAAAAAGTCCCTTCTTACATCTAACTCTCCTATATTTATACAAAACAACAAAACTTTTGGGCTGCCCCCTTGGTGACCTTTGGGCTCCCCCCCAACCGTTTAATCTCACAATTTTGTCTTTTAGTGAGTGCTCATGCTTTATACAATACGTTAAATTTCAGATTAAGATTTAAGACCACTTTATAAAAAAGGGACCAACTTGGTAACTGATGAACTTCTCCCAAGCCTGGGCCTGTGCCGCTATCGATTCTGCTCAGTAATTTGTTGGTATTCTTGAGATCCTGTTGATCTCAGACCTTCACGCTCCTCTTTTCTTGAGCAACATATCTGGTTCTTACTTTTCCTTTTTTCAACCAACTCCCTTCTGTTGTGTCCTTTAGATATGTCTTCTTTGTAGTAGTAATCATCAAACTGGGTCTGAAAAAATCTTCTAAATCCATCTGCAGTTAAAACGAACAATTCATCATTAATCTGGATTGCATTCAAGATCATCTAACTTTTCAATAAAAATTAAACCACACTATCAATAAAACTAATCATCAAATGTGAGGCCCTGTACTGCGTTCTCGTTGCGAAATCCTTAACTTGATAAAAAATCAGAAACCTCCCTCTCCCATGGAGTAGGGTAAAGGCTCACAAAAATGGCGGGAAAAACCCCCACCAGCGAGAAAAATACTAAGCATCGGGCTGAAAAACTCCTCATCGGTGAACAAAAAACTATACCAAGCCGCCGCAACGGTGGAAACCATATAGACTAAGGGTTTCGGGGAAAAATAAAACGTCGACTAAATAAAGCGCTAAAAGCTGCCATCCATGCATCAGAGATCAAAACCACTACACACTAAAACAACACCAACAACGAAAAATCATCGAAAACAAATCAAAGTTAAGCGTTTAAATAAAACCAAGACTCCACGGAATCGGTGAAAGTAAAACTATCCATCGGCGACATAGAGAACTAATGCCCCGATTCGTTGTTCACTGACTTCTGACAGTGATCATCGGTAAAATAATAACAAACGTTAAGTACTCAAATAAACTGAAATGTTTTTCAGCTGGGTGACAGAAATATTAGTTCACTTCACCTCCGAAACAACGACGGCAAAGAGAACTAAAGCTCTGACTCAACATAAATAGACTTTCAATAGCGATGAAGGAAATTAAAAAGGGCATCATTTTCAAATCAAACTTTAAACTCCACAGTCAAAAGCATTGGCAGACAAAAAGCAGTTTCTGAAAAGAAGAAAAACAGTTTGACCTCAATCCAACTTCAAACAATCCAAAATGTAGCAGAGGGAAAAATTTCGGAAAAAAGTTGCAGCTACAACAATTGGCGACTACCTGGTGAACCCAGATCTCTGGACAATTTCTTCCTTAAGCAACAAACTGTTTGACAATAAAACCAACATGTTGAATTCTTCTAGATGTTTGGATTTCCTCAATGGCAAATGTATGTACCTTTAATCATTGATGATAGTCCAATTTAGGAAAATGGATACCAAGATTTCAAAGTCAAGATAACTCTTTTGAGGCTAGGAATATGAATTTCATTTTTTACCTCTGTCTTCGGGTAGCTCCCAGCTTGGACACCACAGGATTGTAACATATGGTAAATAGAAATATTCATTTGTTCCTCATTCCCATGCCATTCTGCACTTTTGTGCTTTTGGACCTTTTTGTACATTTTGAGTCCTCCGACATGCCTTTCTTTCTGAATTTGTATTCAGGCTCCTCTATCCATAGTGTCCTTTTGTGTGAGAGATGTATTTAATTTTCAGCTCACAGACAGAGAATAACTTTGGCAATTTTGTACTCATATGGTTCAGTACTTTGTTTTGATACATACTGCTTTCTTAGGAGATTTTTTACTCTTATTTGCCTTTTGGCTTTCAATTCTTGGCATGGGATTATTTATATATAATATACATTTTACCTTGCTTCCTTTCCATGGGTCTTTTGCTGTCACCCCCTAAGACATTTTTGAATGTGAGATGGATAGAGCCTCGAAATAGTATTCTAGACCTTTCGATCCTGAGTTATTTTACAAGGATTAAGTAGGACTTCAATGTGTTCATAGCCATTTAGGAAAACTGCTAAACTAGAAGAATTCTTTCAGATAAATCAATAATACACAGTCTTATAATCAAGGATTTTTAGTTAATCCAGAATTTCGATGCTCTCCATGCAACCAAAAGTTTGCTTCTTTTATTGAAATCGATCAAAATCTAACTAAAACAAATAGAAATAAAATAAATAAAAAACAAACAACCCAATGAGTTTATTTATGTACAAAACAAAAACAAAAATAAGGAAAAATAAGGTTTGAGAACTAAACCATTAACTGGTAAGTTCTCTTCCCACCCCTGTAAATCTTGCAACTTGTAGGTTGAGGGGCCAAGCTTTGCTGCAATCTAAAAAGGACCTACCCATAACTGTTGAAACTTCGTGTGTTTCCCCTTTTCATCATGCGGGTGATCCCACTTAAGAACTAGATCTCCCACTTCAAATTCCTTTTTTCCAGCTTTATGTTTATCAAACCACCATTTCACTACTTCATGTTGATGCTTAAAACATTCTTTGGCTCTGGACCTAAACTCTTCCGCCTTCAAGAGATTATAGATTCTAATCTGTAGGATTTCGTTATCTTTGCCTCTAGACTCCTGAGCTATTATGGAAGATGGTAGCATAATGTTAGGAGGAAGAATAAATTCTTTTCCATAAACGAGGGTATATGGTGACACACCTAAGGAATTCTTGGGTGTGACTCTATCAGCCTAAAGAGCATTTGGTAATGCTAAATGCCAAATTCTCTAGTTTTCTATCACAGTTTTCTTTAAGATCCTAATTAGATTCTTGTTTGTAGATTCTCCCAAACCATTTCCTCGTGGGTAATAGTTTGCAGAATAATGCAACTTGATTCCTCTTTCATGAGCAAATGCAATTAATCTAATAGAAGAAAAATAAGTAGCATTATAAAAAATCAGGGAAATTGGAACCCCAAACCTAGTCATAATATGATCTTGCAAGAAATCCATGACTGCATCTTCATTCACTTTAAGTAACGGAATGGCCTCGACCCATCTAGTGAAGTAGTCATTTGTCGTCAAAATGTACTTGTGTTGCAAGGAAGAATTTGGTTTTATCTCTCCAATGATATCAATCCCCCATTGCTCGAATGGTTTTGTTATCATCACAGGCTTCAATGGTCTTGCTTCTTTGGCTTGTCTTCCCCCACACCTTTGGCAGATATCACACTTTCTGACATGGGCATGCGCATCCTTGAATAGTGTGGGCCAATAGTATCCGGCTCTGAGAATCTTATGGGCTGTCGTATCTCCGAAAAAATGACCTCCAGCAGGCCCATCATGTAACTCTGTTATGACCTTCTTTGCATCTTCTTTCTTTAAGCATCTAAGAAGAACTCCATCATAATTCTTTCTGAATAATATTCCATCAACGATTTGATATGAAGCTGATTTAAGGCGCAATGCTCTTCGTTGTTTGGAATTCCAATGTTCTGGCAACAATCCTTCCTGAAGGTAATGAACAAGGTCTCGGTACCAGGAATTTGGAGCTGTGAAAAGAGGACATGCATCCATCATATGTAACTCAACTTCATTGTCCCAATTGTTTTCTTCATTGTTTTTACCTTTAGCCATTAGTTTGCACAGTCCTTGCCCTTTAACTATGGATGCTGGTTTGAATTCGAGGTCATATTCTTGTAAAGATGTTACCCAGTTGCCTCTTCTTTCTCCTAATTCTTTTTGTATGAAAAGAGACCTTACAGCTGGGTGTGGAACTATTACCTTCATCCGGTTCTTAAGTATGTACGACCTGAATTGTTTTACCACTTTGAAAACTGCATAATCTTGTTTATCGACAGCTGGGTAATTCAATTCCGCTCCCTGCAGACCGGTGCTCATAAATGATATGGGATACTCATCTCCCCCATCTTCCTTCTGTGTAAGCACCGCTGCTAATGAATCATCAGATGCGAAAGTGTACAAAATAAAATCCTTTTCAAAATTTGGACTTTTGAGAGATGGTGCATGAGCAATAGATGTATTTTATTTATTGAATGAATTCTTCTCTAGATCAGTCCACTTGAATTGTACACTTTGTTTTACCATTTGCTGCAAAGGTTTAACATTTTGAGCGAAATATGGTACAAACCTTCGCACAAAATTAATTGTCCCCATGAATGATTGCATACCTTTTTTGTTATGGGGTAAAGGGATATGTTCTATGGCCTTGATCCGTTCTAGGTCTATGGAGATCCCTTTTTTATAAACAACGTGACCCAGTAGCTTTCCTTCTATAACCGCAAACACACATTTCCTAGGATTCAGTGAGATCCCATATTTTCGACAACGCTCAAAAATTTGTTTTAGATGGAATGCATGTTCTTCTCTCTTCTTTGAAAATATCATGACATCGTCTAGATATACTACAACAGTACGGCCAATCAGGCCACGGAAAGCTATATCCATAGCCATCTGGAAAGTAGCTCCAGCGTTGATGAGTCCAAAGGGCATTCTTCTGTAAGCAAAAATTCCCCACTTTGTTCTGAATGTAGTTTTAAGTCTGTCGTCTTCAGCTACTAATACCTAATTATAGCCAGAGAATCCATCTAGTAATGAAAATAACTCAGAACCTGAAACCATCTGCAATATTTGTTCCATGGGTGGGACTGGATATTTATCTTTATCTGAAGCACGATTGAGGTTTCTAAAATCTACACATATCCTTATTTCTCCGGATTTCTTCCTCACTGGCACCAAATTTGACACCCATTCCGAATGTCTGACTTTGAATATAATTTTAGCATCCAATAATTTTTTCGCTTCGCTCTGAATTAAAGGTTCTAGTTTTGGATGCATCTTCCTCAAAGGTTGCTGATAAGGCTTGACTCCAGCTCTAATAGAGATGACATGTTGTATAATATTCGTGTCATATGTTTTAAGCTCTTCATATGTCCAGTCAAACACATCTTTGTATTGTTTGAACAAACTAATGAACTTATTTCTTTCACCTGGAGAACAACACTTTCCCAAATTTACATATCTGGGTTTAACTTCAGTTCCCAAATTTATTAGCTCGAATTGTAAGGATGAGCTGTGAGTTTTGACATTTGCTGGCCTTCTGAATTTGTTGTCTAAATCAAACATTCGCTCTAAGGTCCTGATTCCTTTAGGAATAAAGTTGTCGAATTTTAATTCAGCTTGGTGTTCTTCATCATCGATTATTGCTCCTTTGAAGGTTTCATCATTCATTAAACATTCCAAGATTTGTTGATCATCATAAAAAACTCGTATATTGGTAATCATGTCTAGAACCAAAGGACTGAAAGGTAATTCAATAGGACATCTGTTATTTGAAGGTACAAGCCTTGCAGCTGAGGTAGCTAACAAGTTGGCTGCTGCATTCTTTAGTCTAGGAATGGATACAATATTAAATGCATAAATTTTTTTAAGCAAATCCCACACTTCATTCTAGTAAGCTTTTAAATGAGGTGAAATGCAATGTATCTGATTTCGAATTTGCTTTACAATTATTTCAGAATCCCCATACACTTTCAGATTTTCTACTTTTAATTCAATTGCTTTTCTTAGTCCCTCAACTAATTCTTCATATTCGGCTATATTATTGGTAAATTCAAACTCTAATCTACATGAAAGAAAATGTTTATTTTTCTTTGGATCAATCAGGAAACAGCCAGCTCCTAATCCTTCCAAAGTTTTAAATCCATCAAAAAATTGTCCAATTATTATCTACTTCTACTGTACTTGAATAAAAAACTACATCTGAAACTAAGTCTACTATTTTACAGTCAAATTCATCAGCCCGTGAAAATCGAAGGAGATCGGGTTGTGTGTCTGGTGTACCACTGGCTTCTTCTGCTTGGTAATTTCCCAGTTCAAGTTCAATAAAGTAATTTCCCAACACAGAATTCACTTGTTCATTCTTACCTTCCAACTGAGTAACATTGTGCTTCATGTGGGGTTATCTTAATAATTTTATTTGATTGGGACTTCCCTTATGAGGAAACCACAGATGTGACCAATCTGATGCAAAATATCCATTTAGCTTTGCTGACCAATCTCGGCTCAAAACAAGTCCATAAGCCTCAAGTATGTCTGCTACTACAATATCGATGAACTGACATACCTTCTCATTTGAAGATAATTGAATTAGAACATCCTCCATTTCCCCAATTACCTTCACAGTTGTTCTTTCTAATTGAATAACCTGCCAGGTAGATGGTTTAGGTTGTCCATTTATCTTCTTACAGACTGAAAGTGGCATAACATTTACTGATGCCCCTGAGTCTACTAAACATTTGTGCATGTTATGGTTGAAAATTTCAAAAGTTAGGAGAAATGGTGGGGTTTTGTATTTAGACTTACCTCCCACACTTGCTTCACCCATTTCTTCTTCTTCAGGTTGGTTGTCAGTGGGAAGCTTTTCCTTTGGTACTTCAAGTGATTTTAACAATTTTTCTTTCTGTTGAGGCACATTACACATTTCAAACAGTGAGATATTTTCCTTAGCCCTTTTAATATCTTCCACAATATTATACTCCATCTTATGTTCTTCAAGATTCTTCTTTACATTACCAATTTTCTCTTCAACAGGATTAACAGGCATTCTTATTTTCTTTGGATTTTGACTCGTAATGGTGAATTCAGGTATTTTATCACCTGTGGTGCTCTTCTGAATTTTCTTTACATTCTCTTGAAGTCTCTTAATTTTCGGGAGTACTGACCTGTCTTCTTTTATCAAACCCTGACTTCTTGTTGTCACGTTTGTTTTCGATATCTCCTCCTGTTTCAGATAACCTTCTTCTTCGGTCTCAAACATCGAGACACAGTCCCATAAAACCAGAACATCCTCTTCTTGTTTTTCTGTAGGCTGTTTTTTTTCTTCCTCATCAGCTTTTGTTAGTTTGGAATCCAATAGCTGATTCATTACTAATGTCATCGAATTTATCCATTGGGGGCAATTTTTTTTAGAATTATGCTACTAATGAAAGGTGCAAAAATTATCCATACCCACCTCAGTTAAATTCATTGATGGAGGACTGTGTGGAGGAGGTTTAGATTGATTGTTGTCCTCTCTCCTTTTATAGTAAGGCTTATAAGATTTCTGAGCTTCCTTTTCCTTTTCCAAATCTATTATTATGTTGGATAGCTTTTGCATCATCTTCACCATCTCTTCAAAGTCATGTGATTTATCATCCTTAGGCTTAGTCAGTAACAACGCTTTCTTACCAAAAAAAATTTCTCCCGACTGCTCAGGATAATCTTCTATGCTCTCTTCTTCAGCTTCTACCCTCTCAGCTTCTTCATAAGTTTCTAACAATGTAGGTTTGACTGACATCTTGGAAAACATGGCCAATTCAGGCCCTAGAGCCGAAGTATAGTATTCACTCAGAACTTTATCAGATGGTTTATCAGTTGCAGAAAAATTCTTTAGATAAGTAGCAAACCTTTGAGTGAAACTATGCACTTTTTCCTTTCTTTCTTTCTTTAAAGTGCATAACCCTTTCATCAGAGCTGCATGAATTTTCTGGACTACATATTTATTTCTAAATATTCTTTCAAATGTATCCAAGTCTGTGATTGAGTTTGCAGGCAGAGCAAAATACCATGAGGCTACTGCTCCTCTCAAGGTATGAGGGAACAATCTGCAGACTACATCTTCATGTTCTCCAGCCCGTAGTCCCTCTATAGCCAAGTAAAAGCTTTGCAAATGGTCATCTACCAAATTCTTTTCACTTGGGGTCAAACTTAGGCAACATTTTCTCAAAATCCTAAGGTAAGTCATGCAAAGGAGGTGCTAGTTTTAATGGTGATCTAGCCCTCCAAGCAGGTGGTGGATTTTGTGGGTTAGGTGGCTGATTTGCGTTTACATTTTCCATGATTCTGGGTAGAGAATGAGGTGGTGAATGAACAGGGGTATGAAAAGGTGAACAGTACGGTGAATCTGGGCTCAACTGATTCATAGGTTGAACAACTTCCTGTAAGGTTGTTTCTACCAGTTCTTCAAAATCTCCAACCAACACTACATCTTCCAATATAGGGCGGTCTTTCTTCTGATAATTTATTCTGGGTAAGGCAGGGATAATCAGTAATCCTCTGATCTTCTTCACATAAGCCCTAGTAAATCTTCTCAGATCATTGACTACTTTGTTATCGACAGAATATAGATGCTCTTTACCCTTCTCTTCAGGAATTGGATTGGGAAACAAACTGCTCTCAGAACTGTTACCGGTGGAATAATTTCAAGAAAATGGATTTCCTTGGCCGGCCATGCACTGGCTGCCCTCCTTCTAGCACCAAAAACTGTTGATGTCTGGAAATTCCCAGGTAATAACAGTTAGGGATTCTCCCCAGTAAACGTTCCCAACTAGCCTGTTACTATTTGGTATGGGGAATTCATTTGGTTTACGATCCAACTACCGTAGGTCAAGTAACAAAATAAAAGGTTTTACCGGTTACGGCCCGGTCCACCATGTATATTTTAGTTTTTTGAATTTAAGTGTGATATGCAGGTGCCTATCTAAGAATGCAGATTGATAGAGAATACGAGGAGCGGTCACAATGTGATGCGCAGGTTCTTACCTCTCGTCTTAACTCACTCGCATCTAAATCACACACAGCAAGAAACTAAAACTAACTATCTAACCTATCTCTAGGGAGCAAGATTATCATTTATCAATGAGTAATGTATTTCTGCACATGCATTAAGAAAAAGAACAGATAGCTGTTACTTATTTCAAAACACATGAACATTAATAGATATATGAGCAACAAGATAGCTCATTGTTTATGAAAAGCCTTCATTACTCATAGTGGAAATTTCATGGAATAAACTAGAGCGCATTCATAACAAGAACATAGGTTCAAAGAGTTAGAACGATCTCACAGTTAATGGACACAAGCTGAAAATGAAATAGTTCACATTCAACAAATCCATAGCAGAACATTTGAAATCTTCCACCAATCTTTCTCCAACAAGAAACTTGTAATTATTATTGCAAAAGGAAATAATTCTTCTTAGAACATAATCTCACAAATCTATCTGGGAAAAAGTCCCTTCTTAAATCTAACTCTCCTATATTTATACAAAACAACAAAACTTTTGGGTTGACCCCTTGGTGACCTTTGGGCTCCCCCCCAACCGTTTAATCTCACAATTTTGTCTTTTAGTGAGTGCTCATGATTTATACAATACGTTAAATTTCAGATTAAGATTTAAGAGCACTTTATAAAAAAGGGACCAGCTTGGTAACTGATGAACTTCTCCCAAGCCTGGGCCTGTGCTGCTATCGATTATGCTCAGTAATCTGTTGGTCTTCTTGAGATCCTGTTGATCTCAGACCTTCACGCTCCTCTTTTCTTGAGAAACATCTCTGGTTCTTACTTTTCCTTTTTTAATCAACTCCCTTCTACTGTGTCCTTTAGATATGTCTTCTTTGCAGCAGCAATCATCAAATTGGGTCTGAAAAAATCTTCTAAATCCGTCTGCAGTTAAAATGAAAAATTCATCATTAATCAGGACTACATTCAAGATCATCTAACTTTTCAATAAAAAGTAAACCACACTATCAATAAAACTAATCATGAAATGTGAGGCCCTGTACTGTGTTCTCGTCGCGAAATCCTTAACTTGATAAAAAATCCAAAACCTCCATCGCCCATGGAGTAGGGTAAAGGCTCACAAAAATGGCGGGAAAAACCCCCACAGGCGGGAAAAATACTAAGCATCGGGCTGAAAAACTCCTCATCGGCGAACGAAAAACTATACGTCGGATGGTTAGTTCACTAAGCCGTCGTAATGGTGGAAACCATATAGACTAAGGGTTCCGGGGCAAAATAAAACGTTGGCGAAATAAAGTGCTAAAAGCTGTCGTCCATGCATCGGAGATCGAAACCACTACCCCCTAAAACAACACTGACAGCGAAAAATCATCGAAAACAAATCAAAGTTAAGCGTTTAAATAAAACCAAGACTCCACGGAATCGGCGAAAGTAAAACTATCCATCTGCGGCATAGAGAATTGATGCCCCAATTCATTGTTCACTGACTTCTGACAGTGATCATCGACAAAATCAAAACAAACGTTAAGTACTCAAATAAATTGAAATGTTTTTCAGCTGGGCGACGGAAATATTAGTTCACTTCACCTCCAAAATGGCGGCAGCGAAGAGAACTAAAGCTCTAACTCAACATAAATAGACTTCTGATAGTGATGAAGGAAATAAAAAAGGGCATCATTTTCAAATCAAACTTTAAACTCCACAGTCAAAAGCATTGGCAGACAAAAAGAAGTTTCTGAAAAGAAGAAAAACAGTTTGACCTTAATCCAACTTCAAACAATCCAAAATGTAGCAGAGGGAAAAACAAAGTTCAGTAATCCAAACACTTCCAGGCAAGATAAAATCAAAAGGAGGGTCCAAAATTTTTCAAAAAATTGGGAAAAAAGTTGCAGCTGCAACATAACGAAAACAAAAAAGCAACAGATATTATACTAAAAGCACTCTAAAACTTCTTCAAAGGGTAAAGCAACTCAAGGAGTCCCATATTACCATTTGGCGGTTTCTAATGCATATGAGACGACCTTTAACTGGACATTGATATCATATCCTGCAAAAGGGTTTCTCGTTCTATAGCCCATAAATCATACATTAATGCTTCTATGTAGAGAGGATGAAGAAACTATAACTTATTTGCTCATAAGATGCACTTATGTCAAGCAATTGTAGGTAGAGGTTGATTGGTTAAATTTTATGCAGGATGGTTAGGTGGGGGAATCTGTTGATCAATGTTTAAAATCGTAGTGGAGAAAGGAGTTGAAGGAATGGCAAGCAGTTCATTTCTTGACTAGTTGGGGAGTATGGCTAGCTTAAAACTCAATGCTCTTTGAAAACAAAATAGATCCCCTCTTTTCAAGTGGGAGTCCATATTAGAGCAATGGATTTTGCTTATAAAATGCCAGTGACTCTGAAACCAGAGAGTCAACTGTCAGAATTTGTAGTTAATAAAAACGGACTTGAGGTTTCTTCGATGGTTCAAGCCAAGGGTCATAGGTTACTAGTAGTGCTGGATGCGTATTGTATCTATCTTAATTCCATATAATTAGGATGAAGGAAGTTCAGGAAGGGCTCTAAATACTTTGCAGGAACTCATGGTGTTGAGGTTGTTATTAAAATATGCAATGAACAAAAATATAAATCATTTTTGGTATAAGGAGATCCGAATTTACTGATTAAATGGATAAAGAGATATGGTCAGATTCTAAATATTCGTTTAAAAACATTTTTGGGTATAAGGAGATCCAAATTTACTGATTAAATGGATAAAAAGATATGGTCAGATTCTAAATATTCATTTAAAAGCTTCGGGTGATCAATTAAACATCATAGAAAACTTATTTGAGGTAATTTCTTTCACACCTGTTTTCAGAGGCAGATCGCCTGTCAAAAGGAATCCTCTCAGAATCTAGAGATGGTCTTGTCCCAATAATTGGAGACAAACAGAAATGAAGCAACTTCAATGATTCTGGAAATGGCAAGCATTTTGTGTCTGAACCTAGTTGAGCCTGTTATGATGCCTATTATTGCTTGTATTTAAGTATATTTGGGTGATATGATTTAAATCTCTATTTTTTAATATGCTCATGAACGTAAATGGATTTTATTTTGGACAGTGAGGCAGATTGACAGTAAAAAGAAGGTCACCAGTTACTTAATAATTGAAGACGATAATATCTGAAGGAGATTCAACGAATCTGAAAAGGGAAGCTATTTTGTTTTTGGGCCTAGTTCAACCATGTTATAAGGCCTATTGTTTCTCTTGATCTAATTATATGGAAAAGGTAGCTAGTACTTGGTTTGTTTGTCTTCATTAAAAAAAACATTGAGCAATTTTGGTTTTTAATATTTTTAGCATAATCAAATTTTAGAAAAAACATGAAACATATACAATCAGTTAAAATTCAAACACAAATACAACATGTTGAGTTCAGTGGACCAGCAAGCATATATAATTACTTTTTGAAAATCAAGCTACTCAGGATTCCTACTACTTTATCGTGTTAATAAATATCTATATTTATAATATAGATATGTCTAAATTGATATTTATGTGGAAAATTGGACAATGTATTTAGGGTTTAGACTGAAATTGATGCATTAAATGCTTAATTTGTTTTGCAAATTGTTTGGTAGGACACAGTCCATTAAACACGTGCAGGATGAGCAAACACAAATACCATAGTTTTATTTGCATGCATGCCATATCATGGCACCTACAAAGTTTCACATAGATAAATTTTATATGATCCAATCCATTCTTATAAGATTGCAATTGGAAATGTATCATGGTAGAATTTCCTTCTTAGTGAAATTGTTGAGAATTAGACACATTTTCACATAAATAGATGTAGAGTTGTCGCATAACATGAGTGGTTTACCAAGGCAATGAATGTGAGGTGCAATGCAATCATTAATTCCATCTCATTAAGAAAGGATCTGTCACACCATCGTTTCACCATATTTCTAGACCAGTAAAGGCCGCCAAATCGTTAATCGAAGATACTTGCGAACAAATAAATTTTATAAATGGTAATTGTATCAATATTGGTCATCAAAATGACCAATTACATAGGTGCTTAGTGTAAGCATCACTGCACAGGTTTATCTATTTACAATCTAACAGGTATGGATAGAGAATGCACTCTAAAGTTGTTTGAAAATTTCCCACTATATAGTTGGATTGGACAAAGTAAAAATAATAATAATCGATGAAGAAAAGGTGACAACAACCTTATCCCAAGAAAATACTTGAAACCATTACACCATACACACCAATCCTTAAAAATATACATTTCATTTTAAGAAAACCACAACCACAACTTATTTTTATGAATGCGCCGAGTTGATAATATATAAATAAAACTAATATTTCCGTACATGAAAAACAGAGCTAAACCAAATTGCGAAAATATAGAGGCCCTAATCCATCGTTGTGCTAACAGACATGTTCCGTTCAAATAATATAAGTGAAAACAAGTAATATGAATCCTTAATCATAGACATCTCCATTCAAATAATATAAGTGAAAACAAGTAATATGAATCCTTAATCATAGACATCTCCATTCAAATAATATAAGTGAAAACAAGTAATATGAATCCTTAATCATAGACATCTCCATTCAAATAATATAAGTGAAAACAAGTAATATGAATTCTTAATCATAGACATCAATATAACAACTACACCATCTGATATGTTTATTTTAATCAATATACAAATACGTTAGCCAATTGAAATACAAGAAGATTTAACTATGTCTAAGGATCACAAGTGGACATGAAATTCTAATTGTCCACCCTATACTCTACAGGTTCTATAAGATCGTAGTAAGAGAGAGAAGAAAAAAAAGTAAAAAGAAAGCCCATCTCTCCTCCTACTGCTTGTTGGGTAAGCAGGATAGGGTGAATACAAAATAAGCGATCGAGTGAGTACAAACTAAGCGATTAACCATGCAATTCCTGAAAATGCAAGCCTAGATCAGGTGAATACAAATTGAGCTATTGGAATCCTAGGGCTAAATGATTGGAATCGTTGGCGTAAATCTCTTTTCTTATATTTTCCACAAATTCCCTTCTCTTTTATTTTTGGAGAGACATGATATATGATCTATTTCTGCTAAGGTATACGAATGATGCATAATCATTATATCACATGAATTGTTTACCCATAAGTATTAAATATCCCTATAACAAATAGACCCCATTGACCCCATCCTCATCAGAATGATTTCGTGGATGAATACACTTCGGATTATTTCAAAGTTTTGTGTGTGGAGTATGCGTGTATGGTATGGTTCTAGAAGTATGGTTCTAGAAACTAATCACGCAGGGATTGTAGATCTTGGTAATCTAGAGTGTCGATTGAATTGCAAACTTGCAAACTTTAAGGAGAAGATTGCTTGCTCAGAACAAACTAGAAAATACACTTGGTAAAATATCTTATGATAAAATATATATGAACTATTTATTAAGACCCATTTGACTAAGGCCCCACAAATGATTCCATGCTTCTAAATTCCTTCCCGGTCAACTAGTTGTTTTTCTCATGTATATATATATTTGTTCTTGTTGCTCCTATGTTCATACTAAGTGTGGATTTCATATTCTAGGTTTAAAGGCAAAGGGATGCTCCTGTGTTTCTGGACTGTACTTAAAACAATTGCCAATCATTATATGGTCGTCGAATCAAATTTATGGAATTTAGTCAGGAAGCAGACCCATTGTATAATTTGTTACCCTTGTGACTAATGAATTTCCTGAACCATTGAGTAAGGAGTCAAACACCAATTAAGTAAACATTTAGACCTATTTTTCCATACTTAAACGATCCATCCATACCAATGTTTCCATACTTGGTAGCTCTGAATGAGTAGGCATCAATTATCTGCATTGTGGGTTTTAGGAATGCTTTCGATCAGATTATTCCCATTAAGGAATAATTTTTGGACATAGGGAAATGTCCCTAAGATTGAAGGTATAGTTCCTTGCATGTGATTGTTATTTAAATAAACATTAGTGAGATTAACACAAAACTATAATTATGAAGGCATATTGCTAGACAATAAATTTTCAAAAATCTATAGACTAACTATAGAACACATTTCTCCAAATTCAGGGACTTTTCCAGTAAGATTACTTGTGTTCAAAAAGACGGACTCTAAGTTTGGGAGGAGAAAAACTTCTATGGGTGATACCATGAAGAGAATTATTATATAGACCAACAACCACAAGTTTTTTTTCACTTATCAATCTATAAGGGAATTGTAGACCAAAGGGAATTAGATCCCAATCGAGGATCACCAACTCCATCAAGTTGAAGAGCTCCGTGGAAATCGAACCCAAGAAATGGTTTTCATCCAAGAGAAGACTCTACAATCTGTTGTAGTTAGAGAGCTCGGGTGGGATTTGTCTTGACACTGAGTTGTAGCTCAAATCGAGCAACATAATTCCCTTCAACTCTCCTAACTCAGGAACCAATTTACCCTCTAAGTCAAATCTCGACATATTCAATTTCCTCACTATAATTCCATCTTCATAGTAGAAAACACTTATCCACGAACAGGGGGAGGAAGAATTTGTTTTGTTCCATTGCAGAAGATGGAGGGAGGATAGGCTCCAAGAAGCTCAAGTATAATGGCTACAAAATGAGAACTAGGTACTTTGGGACTTCTGTATGTCATACTTCCAGGATATAAATTTTAAGATTATCACAATGAAGTCTGGCCCAAAAAATCAAATTGCAGTACTCCTTCCAAGTAAGTAAGGGGTGTGTCATGGGAAGCATCCTTCCTCCACAAGGAACTTTGAATCCCTTTCATCTTGTTCAAGGAAGGTTAGAGACTCAACATAACTATTTGTATGCTCTTTATTTTGATTGTAAAAGGGAATGCAATTTTCTACAACCTATGTTCTTGGTGATTGTTACCTAAATAAGTTGTTTTTCAAGGGTTATTCCCATGTATTGTTTCTACTTCTCCATGTATCTATCAAAATCAACAATGCCAAGAAACAATGCACAAATCAGATTTTGTGTGTGTACACAATAATGATATAGGGGAGATAGACAATAATCGATCCATGCTAAAATGTAGTTTGAGGGATAATGTTGAGTTAGAGAAAGGGTGTTGTCCAAACCAATCCTTGGGGCATGGTGCTCTTAAATTTAAAAATAAGGGTTTAGTAGAGAAAATATCCAATACTCATACTGAAGACACAACTAGATCCAATTTGATAGGTATGGGGTTCAAGGAGCATTATGTTAGTGTTTCTCTAACAAAGTCAAATCAATTATCAACTTCTCTTGATTGGTTGATGTTCCATGTTCCTGAAAATCAGTTACCCTTTGTTTCTTACAAACAAACTCTAGACAAGGTACCCTAGTCCAAGCTAATGCCAAATTTTATCTATCAAATCCAGGCAAGCTTATTGAGTTCATAATATAGATTATTCTTCCAAGACCTTCAAGCCTTGGCTGGTTGATGGAAATAATGGAAATGAAACATAGCCAAGGCCTTCAAAAAATACAAGTGTATTGATAGATATAAGTGGCTATGCCGAAACCCATCCAAAATGGTCAAGTAAAGAAACTGAGGAGGTTTAATCCTTAGCAGAACATTTGGCTCTTCCAACTTGATAGCATGTGGAAGAATCTCGTAGAGTCTAAGAATGCCTTTCTTGTCCATTTCCATGATTATTGGGGGCCTTGTAAGGGCCAAAGACTTGTCCAACTGGGCATATCATAGCTCAAGTGTTCTTTGAAAAAATGGGAATTCTGAAACATCTATTTTAGCTTTGTCCCTTTGCTAAGTCTACTTGGGGAGGGGTGTCTAAACTCTATCCATTTGCTCAGACATATCCTAAAAATCACGTTGCAAAGTGACAAACTCATTTGGTCCATTGAATTCAATGAATTGTAATAGCTTCTTAAGATAGAAGTTCTCTACTTGATTTGGAAGAAAAGAATGAAGCACCTCTTAGGAAGGCACAAACTAAACAATTTTTTTCTTGGTATATCGGTTTCTTGATCTGTGTAAATCTTCAATTGCATAATAATATCTAAGTCCAGTAAGTTGAAATGGAAGTGTCAGACTTGCATATCAAGGAACCCCTAATCATTCTCTTGCCCCCTCATCTCGTTCTAGGAAATATCAGTGCTTAACAGCAAGGACCACCTTTGGGCTAGCTGGGATATTCAAGAGAGAAGGAAGGGCATAGAATGGTGTCATAGTTAGCCTCCCTTGTGCCAACATCACAACGACAAGCTCCCTCAACTAGTTCTCAATATTTTTGAAGCCAAGAATGCCTCCAAGCCTGAACAACGAAATGATGGATGGGAGCCCATTGCAAGAGATTTTGAACCCTCTATTGATGGCTAGGCCCCACCCCCCCAAGGATCATGATGACTCTCCAAACACAATAATGATTCCTACTACTGCCCAGTTGATGCTTTTTGTTTTATGGGTTTTTCTTATGTATGTGTGCTAGTTGTTTGGACTTAGTTATATTAATATTGTTAGTATTTTTTTGTATGGCATCTTTTCTAGAGAGACAATTTTGTAAATATGATGTAGGTAATTTTTAACTATTGATCATGGGATCCACATAACATATACATCTTGTGAAGGATCATTAAGCATCCAATCAATTATTTTTTGTGTCAAATGCCTTAAATCTATATGCAATTTTGTATTGATAGTTAAAAAAAGAATTTTACTAAAAAAAATCTTTATTATCTAGCAGGTCATACTTGCTATGACTTGCTTTCGTTTCTTAAACCTTAAAGAAGAATTGGAGCAAAGCTTTTCCTTAGCAAGCATACCAACAGAAATAGGGAAAGCCCTTAATATCTTTTCAACCATAGCAAATATTCATCTTGTGCTTTTTGAGTATATTAGTTCAAAAAAAATTTCAATCTCAATTGATCAAAACATGGCTTTATATTATGTTCGAACCTTTTGTATGCATCATATCATCACCGTTGTGGTGCTTGTAAATGACTGCAGGAAGTGGTAATCGATTGAGCAGGGTTCAAATCTCACCATCACTCTTCTTCTCAATATCCAGTGCATCCCTGTGAAGTGTGGTGAGCTCGCATTTGATGGCCTTGTGAAAGTAGAGAAAGACTAAATTGGAGGTTTTTATAGAGGAATGTCGCATAGAACCCATTGAGTGATCCAAAAACCCCATCATTCGTTCAATGGGATCCAAGAGTCCTGGGCATATTAAAACCCTGTAAAAGGAGTCACCGTATCGTTCGATCAATGGGATCCAAGAGTCCTGGGCGTGCTAAACCTCTGTCAAAGGAGTCACTATATCATCTGTTTAATGGGAGCCAACAGTCCTGGGCGTGCTAACCCCTGTCAAAGGAGTCATGATATCGTCTGTTCAATGGGATCCAAGAGTCTTGGGCGTGCTAAACCCCTGTCAAAGGAGTCACCATAGTGTCTTGAAAATTTAAGAAATCTATGGTCTCTACAGTGATAAAATCACCCAAATACCTTTCACAGATATCAGGATCCCCAAATTTCATGAAGCCGACCATCGAGAATAAAGTTTCATATATTTACATCTTAATAATATCCTATAAAACTATGATAAAAATATAAAATTAAGTAATAAATAATAAACAAATGATATATTAGTATTATTATAATGAAATTATCTAGCTCCACGACTTTTCCTTCGCAAAATAAGGTATTTTCGTAGAGTATTGAACACTACCTTTAGAGAATATTATTATATATGTGCATAACAAGTAGGATAAAAAACAATTAAAACGCCCCGCTTTTCCAATGAATAAGTGATAAAAATTGATCAAAATTCTTCTTGGAAATTTCTATTTTCCTAATTTCTCAATTTCAGCAATTATTAAGCTTGTCCCAGACTAAATCCTCAATTTTAAAACTACCCAGATCATCGAAATTGCAAATTAAACAGATGGATTTGCAATTCAACATGAATTGGTTTGTCGGATTCTGACGGGATGGGGGCATTTTGGTTAGCACTTATACTACTCCTTGGCATAGGAGTATCCTTGAGTTCTGACGTTTATGCTAGAAAAAATCAAATTACTTTGTAGTTCTTGCAGGGTGCAAGGCTCACTGGGAAGAAATTAATAACATGGCTCATGATGAAAAACATGCCCTGGGAATCAGGCGTGATCATGGACAACGCACATCGATCTTCATGGATTGTGCCAACTCTTCTTGTTCATCACGAATTGTCCATTTCTATTGCAAGGGGTACTCGAGTTAGAGGTAACAACCCTTGGATTACATTTTCCACGTGACTACTCTAAAAGTATTTGTTTTACTAGACCCCGCGTCCAATCGATGACCCTTGAATAGAATTGAAGCACATATGAATTCACATATATATAAATTGTGTTATTTGATAAGCGTGTGTTGTGGAAGATAGGGATACGCGACCCCGAAAAAAAGGTAAAAAATCTAGAGGAATTGTTTCTAATTAAAAATAAGTGGATGGGCAGGAGGAATAGTTTCTAGTTAAATGTTTTATTTTTTATTTTTTATTCCTTGAAATAATGTTGTGTATCAATTTTATCTTTTAGAGTTTTATTTTATATGATTAAAAATTTATGTATTCAATTTCAATGTGAGGAAATGTTAGAATCATGGTAAGTACTCTTCTTTTTTTAAAGAATTTTACAAAAGGGAGGATTTTTTTCTTCTTTTCAAAATGGAGGATATTGGCAATTTTTTGCAGGGGAGAGACCCATGGAGATATTTATAATTTTTAAAACTCAGACCCGACGATAACCATGATGAATAGATCCATATGGAAAATTATTAATGGAGGTTGTGAAATTGACAATTTTTAGCTAACATGATGACGCAAAATACATGAACTTGTAGAAACTTTAAGAAATTGTTGAGAAAGTCAAACAATGATGGTTTTGTTCAAACAAAATATGAACATGACCAATATGACAGGCCAAAAAAAATGACCCCAAATTCATGGCATGACAATGCCGAGAGGGAAAGACAATAAATATCCAAGACTTGACTCACCACACTATGATTATGCACATGATGCAACTTGGTGGATCTATTAAAGGGAAAACATGAAAGAAAAAATGGTGAAATAAGATATGACCATGATAAGCACATAGAACAGGATGTGACGGTACACATGAAATGATCTTGCAAAATAATTTAGCAGATTCACCTATGGTGTCATGTTTCGAAACTAGCTTGTGTTTCTGAATCCATCTATAATGTTACACTTTACTAAATTTTGACACTGCAGATGGATTCAGAGATCCCCTCTGAATCCATATGCAGTGTTAAAATTTAGTAAACTGTACAAATTCATTGTCTAAATTGGACAAATTCATTCTCAAAATTGTAATTTTTCTTTGTCGGAGTAACACCACTAAAAATGACCAATTGCTATGTGGTCATTTTTAGTTTAGTTCTTATCCCATGACCAAATTGGTCATTTATCTTGACCATTTTTAGTTTAGTTCTTATCCCGTGACCAAATTGGTCATTTATCTTTGTCATTTTTAGTTGGCTCACTTAAAAGTTCTTAATTTTCGTCATTTATCCCTTGAAAAAACCATGGTGACCAAATGTTTTGGTCTCTTGTTCACTTATCTCTCATTTTGTACGAGTGGGTTAATTTTAGGGTTTTCGAATACCCCAAATCCTTATTAGAGTTAGGGTTTTGGACCTTTTATATTATTCTTAAAAGTTCACGTGTAATTGGTTTTGCATGTGTGATAAATGAAAGCTAACATAGAATCCACTTTATACCATTGTGGGTAGCTAGATAGGTTAACTTGTAGGAGGTATAACTTCTCCATATAGACTTTGTTTGAGGAATTTCTTGGATCGTTGGGAATGTATCAGAGTGTATAATCACGTGAATGGACATGGAAAAGTGATATAGTTTTAAAGCACACAAATTCATTTAGACCCTCAAATAGGACCCAAACAATTCTAGACCCCAAATCTGCAAAGTGAGGCTACCCGTAAAATGGGCCCTACAAGTGAATTAATCCAATATCTCTACCTAGAAAGGACCAAAATAGATGAATTTTTTTATAGTGATCCATTTTCGATCACGCCTCCCCACTTTGAGAGGATTTTTTTTGCCAAATATTTTAGTTAATTAGGTGAGGAAAATTTTCCTCTACCTTCTCCTCGAAGTACCATTTATCCTTACCTGGAAGTTTTCATTTCAACCCCACCTTCCAGAGTTCATACTACCCTCGCTTGGTTGTTTTGGACTTCTTCTACAAAACCATGACTTCTTATAACTCTAAATGAGATTATTAATCCTTAATATTTAGTTTATACATGTTATCTAACCTCATGCATCAAGGGCCAATTGTTATCACTGTTTAATTTCACTCACACACAATATTTCAAAAGAAATATGTAAAATTAAGCATCATCAATTGGAAAAAAAGAAGCATATTAAATCTATCTCATAACTAATCCCTCACCTCATTGAGATAAATTAGCCTTAAAAATGACCAATTTTATTCACTTGCATGACCTCCACACAAGATCATGCACGAGAGAGAGAGAGAAAGATAAAATAAGGAAGGAATACCTATGGAGAAGTGATGAAGGCCACCTACAAAACAATCTGAATTCATTATGGAGGTGATATATTTATATAAAGGAGGTGAGAATTCCCATGCTTATGAGATAAAAGAAGGAATAAATACCTATGGAGAAGTGATGAAGGCCAACTGCAAAACAATCAAACTTCATTATGAATGTGATATCTTTATATAAAGCAGGTAGGCATTCTTATGCTCACAAAAATTTTCAAATTTCATTATAATAAATGAAATGGGTACTTGGTCTATATCAAAACACTACAATATACTCATATGAATATAAATTCAATACTGAGAAAGGGTATTTTTAACTGATGATCCTTGTATCAAAAAAATATCACCCACTATGATACCATCGAATATAAATTCAATTATTATATGATTTGATTGACTTGGTAAGTAATTGAATCAAAGTCATCATTGCACATTCAAGTGATTTTTAAATCCAAATTGAGTTAAGATTTCACACATGTCTCTCCAAATCGTAACCAATATAACCTCACACTGTCATCATTCCCTATATTTTTTGTTCCCATACTTATCCAAAACCTTTGTTGTAAAGCTTGCAACTGAGTTATACCCAATTGTGCATTCAAAACCTCCATATTGCACTTCCGAGTTATCATATGAGCCTTTCCTTTTCCCAAATTTTTTTATTTTGATTTGTGTGGTCACCCTTTGCTGATAGTTGGGGAATTTTGTGAGAAAATACAATGGGTGGGGTGGGCAGGGGCCGCTTGTGAGAAGTGAACCCACATATACCTGTCTTGTATACAAGGATCCCGAAGTTGCAAATCCTTTTTTGGAGTCGGGATGGGTAGAGTATTTTTATCATCTACACATATTTTATTTGAGCATAGCACTTAAATTTGTGCAAACCTTGAACAATTTCATTGGTAGGGTTCATGGCATCAATATCCATGTTACAGAAGAAACATTGGCACAAGTGACGAGAATTGAAGTTGTAGGAGAAAAATTGTTTGAGTGTAGGGTAATGTTGGATGCTCTAATGTAAGAATTTGTACAAGGTACTGATGAGTAATTAACAAGAGACGATAAAGGAGTTCATAGGAAGTCATTAATTAAAACATGGGCATAGGTATATTTCTACATACATAAATTATTAACATGTGAGGGTCATTACCAATTTCTATATGGTTATCATTTGTGGCTATTGATACATCTATGACATCGAAGGTATGCTAATATGCCTTTTTGTCTTATTCGACCGTTAGAATTAATGATTTTAAAGGTGAAATCAAGTACAAATCGTGATACTAGTGTAACACATCATGTATTGATTAAATTGCTAGTAGAAGATGCACTTCCCATAACAAAATGGAATTGTGTATCTTTGATTGAGGGCATTCCATAGGAAACAAAATCAGATGAAGTTATGGATATTTCCAAGCCAAGTAAGTTAATCTAGGTCCCATATGATGATAATGCACATTTAGCATCCCTAGGTGTGAGGAGATCTAAACGGATTCAATCTAAAAACAGTGAAACCCATGTTCCTAAAAAGAAGAAGCGTACACACAATGTTCTTGAGGTGGATGTTGACCTTGAACAAGAATTGTTTCAAATAAATAGGGCGAGCATTCCTTTTGAGATAGAGGCAGGGAATCATAATAAAATAATTGAAGTGTTCAATGAAGATGAAAAGTTTAATGAAGCAAAGAATCAAGGACACTCTAGCAAAAGAGGAAGAAACAACATGTTTTTTCTAAACGAAAACATGTTTGTCTTATAGCACATCTTAGGAAATCATATAATAATACATAGAAAGAAAATGGTGAATTGATGAAATATAATTGGAAGCTACAACAAGAGTTAGCAAAAATAAGGGAGAAATTAAAAACTCAACAGTGCAAGCAAGGGTTAGATACTCTTTTTGCAAGCCATTGATGCATAAAAGAACTTGTTATCATCCACTTCATGTGATGATAACAAGTTGAGTGAGGAATCAAATAAAGTTGGGGCACCTATTTTGGAGATGATTAAAATTGTGGAAGCAAGAAATTCTCAGGTTGATGTTAAGAACACAATCGTTGATGATTTGGAACAAAAATTGCTAGAATGGGAAGCCCAAGTGGGATTTTTTGTAGAGATAGGTTGATAAGATTTTGAAACAACAAGAGACAATATAACCTCAGAATAAAGTAGAAGGAATCATAATATGAAAATAAGATATATAGATAAATTGACAAGCATTATCTGTGTCATATTGGGCACGTGATGAGAGAATATCCAGGTCCATCTGCTGTCTATATCATATATTTGAAGAGTCATCTTGCCTCCTTGCAAGAAAGAGATTTAGCTGATAGTAACAAGTGCTACATAGACAATAAGGGTTAATTTGTAGTTTTTTATCTTGAATGCAATGAAGAAGTTCATAACTTGCTCTATGAACTATACTTGCATGATATAATGGTAACATGGAAGAATGATTGGGATCTAAAACCTCATGTAGGAGATTTCAAGATAAGGGATTTTGCATCGTATATGAAAAAAATATATTGGAGAAGGGAATTTTTTTTCTTGGAGAATGCCAAGAATGTACAAGGGTTGAATACCAAGGCAGAGCTTGTGCCATTAGATTTATATAAGGATAGGGATACAATCTAGATTTTGTGTCTACGTTCACAAAAAATCAAATTATAGTCATTTCATTTTGCGAGAGTTGGATCGCTATAAATAGGTTGGAAGTTGTTCTTCACATTTGATGGAGATAATAGTCAATTACCTATGAGAAGGAAAGAAGAGAGTCCTCTATCTTCCTACATTTGGTATGGATTTAGACTGAGTACCTAGGTATGCAGACTATGTAAAAACATTGAGAATACATTGGACCAGCCTAAGATTTTAGTTTCCAATCTTATGGGAAAATGTGGATAAGTAAGAAGAATTTTAGTATTGGAGGGAAATCATCACTTAGTTGGGATTCATGGATTCATAGGAGCACATGCATCCATCTCATAACTGGATCAATCATATTTACTTTCCCTAACCCCAGTAGAACTGAAACCAAGTCATTAGATTAGCTATGTTGCAAAGGGACTTGCATGTTTATTAGTTAGGGAAGATGTTGGGGGTCAAAAATGACTATATTTTATCACTTGGTTTCCATTTTTTCATATCAATTTTGCCATTCTATTTGCATATACCCATTTTTGAAGAACACGGGTATAATTATGGAATTAGTTATCTATTCATTATATATTGTGTAATTTGAATGAATTATGGATGGGAAATGAATTTCGTGATTAACTCTATGAGCTTGAATGGAGGTTTGTGGGTGAAAGTGCATTTTGGAATTTTGGGTTGCAGATCCTCCCCAAAATGCAACATCAGGCTGTAGATCCCCCCAAATCATAATGGTTGTTGATCTAATTGCTTATGCAGGTTAATAAATCAACTATGGTTATGGTTTCGATCTTTTGGTGGATCCATAGAAATCCTTTGCTATTATCCATTCATCCACAACTTTAGGAAACTGATTTAGCTAAATATGGAAGCAGGCCAAATGATGCTTTAACGTGTTGTCGACCCTGTCACCAAAGTTAGCAAATCATGGATCGATTTGGTTAAGAATAGAATAGCATGCTTTATTTGTGTCATTATTTTGTTAAAGAAATTGGGTATAGGCTTGAATCCAGGGATTCCACCTAACACCCTCATTTTGTATAAATTTTACTTATCATATTTGGTGAGATAGTTAGTAGTCCAATACATAGAGGTGTGTAAGAATTTTTCATATATTTCGCTCTTAGGCTATATAAAGATATCCTTCCTAGAGTTCATGAATGTGTCATGAGCTGCTTTCATAAGCAAAATTAGTGGCATGCCTGTTCTAGGAGAGCTAGGGCCCGACTAAAACTAGACAGGTACAACGTGTGTTGTGTGGTTAGTTTATATATATATATATATATATATATATATATTAATTGCAATCCCAATTACAGTGTGTGTGTTTCAATGCAAAGTATATAATTGCGATTAGTTGGATATATGTGCACTTAGGTTATTATGTGATCACAAGATTTACTTTAATTTTGTAAGGTTTTACTTTCATTCTGCAAGTTTGATTTAAAATTTTCAAGCGTGATTTTTAACTTTTGCAAGTGTGGTGCGCGATGCAAAGAATATTTCACATTGACAAGGGAGCTAAGTTTTGCATAAAGCATGTTTGAGAAAGCCATAAATTACTCCTTGAAACATGATCAGGTGATCTGTCCTTTTCAATATTTAGATTACAAAACTCTCATAATCAATTGAAAACAGAGTCCTATGTTTGAGCTAGCATGGAGAGACTAGGGACTAAGATTGAATTGATGTGACTAAGTAGATGAATTTTATATTTAAATTTTCTAGATTGAGTTTCATTTATTGCAATTTTTTTTTAGAAATCAATGTTAGATTAGCTTTGTTTATTGCAAACATCCTTTATATGAAATACTTATCTTGATTGACAATTAATTTCTTAAAGATTTGATGCCCTAAAAAGGACATTTAATTTCACCAATAAAGCTCAAGTCCAAGTCCCAACTAGCGAATATCTAGGCATGCATGATGTAAATATTTCTATATGGGCCATGTATTAAGCTTGTTATGATAACTCAAAATATATGTAAATATTATATTGGAAAATAATAAAATGGTCCAAGATGGTTACATAAAGAGCATGAGAGGGGCTATGGTTCCACTAGAGGAGAAGAGGAAAGGGGTCCTATGGGATATTAAATCCTATTTTCCAAGTGTTAGCCTTAGAACTCATCCATGTTTTATGTGTGCCTTGGATGATCCATTTACTTCCTTTGGATTATAAAATGTAATCATTGAATGCATGTCTAAGGTTGGTGAGAAAGTCCTCTCATAAGTTATGTATGCATGGGAGGGATATACTTTTATGAAAATTGCAAGAGTCCTTCCTTCTATAGTCAAAAGTAGTGTTTGTTGTATTTTCACTAATCCTCTCATCTCCATTAGGGTGTATCACTCATTTTCCATGAAGGATTCATCCGCTATGTAGTATTGTGAGAATATATTATATTCTTTGGAAGGTAATAATGTCTTTGTATTATGTCGGAAGTTGTCTACAACCTTATGTAAAAGAGTAATACATTTACCCACAGTTATATGGTGTTGTATTTACTTGTGTAGAGTATTTGTCCATGGTATTGTATTAACAGATGTTATTTTGGAGAATTATATTATCCACATGCAATATGTGAGAGTAATTCCTCCTCTTCTCTTAGTATATAATAGGGTCAAGTGAGTCTCTACATAATCATGTTTTCTTGATGTAGTAGTGGTACTATTGTGAGACTGTTGTACATCATCTATATTCTTTGGGGTATTTGTGCTTTGCTCTCTTGTAAGATTGGAGAAGACATTCTGGAGATAATAGAAGACTACCTTCCTGTGGATGTAACCCATTAGGGTGAACCACGTATACCGATGTTCTCTGGTCATTTTATTTTCCCATTCTTATCTTTTATGATATGTTGTTGGTTGCTTAGATAGGTCAACTAGTTTAACTTGACTCTACTATTCTAACATGGTATTAGAGCGGGTTGCTATGCTCTAGTACCTTCTATCGCTTTCAATCAATAACAATTATCATTTGGGCATTGTCATTTTGTTGTATATTTTCTTTTTTATCTGGTAGCCATTAGGCTTCTCTTCAGATCTGGGCGTATTTCTGCATTTTTTTTACCCTAACCCTAACTTGTTGTGTAAGATTTTTGAGGAATTTTTTCAAGGGTTTCTTGATGTTTTTTCAGTAGATCTACATGATTTCGGGGCTCTCCTCATGGAGATCTTTCTTCCGATTATAAAAATGACAGTTATAAAAAAGGGCCGTAACGTTGTCAGTTTTTACTAGAATTGGAACCTGTTTTTGGAATTGGAACATCCATTCTAGATCCACCCACGTGACTAGAACAAAAAACTGGGCATTTATGGGCTTCCTTTCGGTAATAAAAATGATATTTATAAAAAAAGGGCTGTAACTTGGTCATTTCTTACTGGAGTTTTTATTATAACCTATTTTTGGAATCGGAACAACCATTCTGGACTGACATTAGTGACCAGAACAAGAGACTGGGATTTTCTGGGCACATTTTTTCAAAGGGTTGTAAGTAAAAGTTTCTCTTTCTTTTACTGTTTTTCTAACTGTGTTTTTTGCAGATTCAGATCATTACAGTAAAGTATTTAAGTTTTCTATTATTCATTTTTTTGCACTTAGGTTTTGGTTCTAATAATGTTTATTAAGACATTATTTCTTGTTCTTGCTATATATTTGTCTCACATTTCTATATGGAAATATTGACATCTTTTAAGGACATGGATCTCTAGTATTTTGTCATTATGATAGCTATAAACCATCTAATGCTTAATATTTTTTAAATATACTTAATAATTAATTTGTTATTTTTTTGTTTTGTTTATAAAAACAATTTCATAAGAACAATCTCATATGTGTTATCTAGTGATCATTATTTACTTTATTTATATGTTATTGCTGACCTTTGTGTAAAAGCAATTTCATTCTTTTATAAGTAATATCTTTATGATCATTATATGCTCTTGCTAATTAAATTCTTAAGTAAAATCATTTTTTTTAATCTATGTGATATCATATTTTTTGGTTTGTCATAAGTTATTTAATTGGGATAAAGTTTCTTTTCCATGTATTACAGAGATTGTATCTAGTTCTTGTGCTATTTGTCTCTAACATTCCAATATGGAAGCATTGACATTTCTAGGGAATTTCGTCTCTTTCATATTTACATAGTGTTAACAAGAAATAAACCCATGATTAAGACCATTAGTGACTTGTCATTTCGTAATTTTTTATAAGCGATATCATGAGTTGATCATAATTTGTTATATGTTGATCATATTAAACATTTTGATTTATCTATATCTCATGTCATGTTTATTTCGATCATCTTTTACTCAATATTTATATGGCTTTGAGCAATCTTTAAATCTTGAACTATTTATTATGAGCAATCTTTGGCTCACTATTTATATGTTATGGCTGACACTTAATGTGTAAAAGTAAATTTATTTTCCTTAATGAGCAAGTTAATCTTTTATTTGATCATATTATGTTGCCATTCCTTTATATGATGTTTGCTAACCTTTGGTATATAAGCATTTTCATTTCTGTATGAGCAATTTTGTTTTATGATCTTTATATGCTTTAATCTTGAAAGTTCTTGTGCAGATAAGTTCTTTGTTTAGGATTTCACCTTATTCCAGAAGTAATGAAGCACCATCTTCTACTGTTAAAGTCATGATGTTCATCTGTATGATATCGTTTTCGATGTATAAACCATTGGGGTCTTGTTTCTTCGATGTTTAAGGTATTCTATAGATATTTATATTGCATCTTGATTGGAAGAATGTCTGCTATCTGCATGTGTATTGTCCATCTGGGTTTTTTTTGTACATTGTTGTGGTGTTCTTAGCCACATGTTCTGTTGTATCGGCCATCAGAAGGTATCTGTACACTGGTGTGGATGTTGTATCAGAGTTCTTCAGCTATCATGTATGGTTGTGATGATTCTTGTAGTGATCTAGGCATCTTGCGATTGGATTACATCACATGTTCTCGGAATTTTATTGTTGGGTCTTTCATCATACAGCCTGGTTCGTGTGCACTTTCATGATTCAGTGAGAAGCAGTTGTTCATCGTCAAATTCCATCAGCTGAAGTGTTCTTCTTATTTGCAGCTTTGGTTCTTCTGGAAGTTGCCATCAAGGGAGAGCAGTAATGACTCCTTCATTCCTTAGTGTTAGTGTGGGTCCTTCTCCCTGCCATTATTAAGGGGGATTGTTGGAATATATTATATTCCTTGGAAGGTAATAATATCTTTGTATTATGTCGGAAGTTGTCTACAACCTTATGTAAAAGAGTAATACATTTAACCCATAGTTATATGGTGTTGTATTTAGTTGTGTAGAGTATTTGTCTATGGTATTGTATTAAGAGATGTTATTTTGGAGAATTATATTATCCCACATGCAATATGTGAGAGTAATTCCTCATCATCTCTTAGTGTATAATAGGGTCAAGCGAGTCTCTACATAATCATGTATTCTTGATGTAGTAGTGGTACTATTGTGACACTGTTGTACATCATCTATATTCTTTGGGGTATTTGTGCTTTGCTCTCTTGTAAGATTGGAGAAGACATTTTGGAGATAATAGAAGACTACCTTCCCGGGGATGTAACCCATTAGGGTGAACCACGTATATCGGTGTTCTCTTGTCCTTTTCTTTCCTGTTTTTATCTTCTATGATATGTTGTTGGTTGCTTCGATAGCTTAACTAGTTTAGCTTGACTCTACTATTCTAACAAGTATTTAGGTGGTTTTCACCATTTCCAATAACATGACTATGAAATTAACCAAAAACTGGTGCCATGACGAGGAAAAAGTCAAACATAAAGAGGGAATATGGTGGGTGTAGGTGATAGTAGATGTTGTGTAAGATAGGAACACCTTTACCCATGGTATATTTTCTACTCTTGGTGCTTGAGAAGCTATGAATTGATCTTACAGGAGGTTCTATGAAAACATACAATAGGTTGGACTCTTTTTGCATGCACTAAAGATCATTATAAGGGTTGGGTACTCTAAGGGACAATTAAGTAGAGAAAGAGTAGGCATTCCTTGTGTTTTATGGGGTAGTGGAAGAGAGTTCCATGGATGGGGTGGCTAATTGAGATTCTTATAGAGCTTTTTGGTGAGAAAATTGGGTAAGCATGAGAGAAATGGATTGGGCCGAGAGACAATGAAGCCGGTAGGTGCTTCCTTCATCCTAGTGGCCTCATAGGCCAGCTTGAGGATGGTATCAACTACTAATTCCTATGTTTGGGTGGAAAATCACTCTTACACAACCAAATACTTGGATATTATTCTCTTTAAAGATAAGTATTCTTTGTTGTCTATGAATATGCAACCTTATATTAGCTTCCTGTTATGAATATGATTGTTTATGCTTGATCTGTGCCTGAATATAGTTGTTATTTCCATTTTGTTTTATATTCATGCACTTTTACATGCATTTCTTAATTTATGTTGCTCATGGGAGATTTAAATTAGTCTTAAATTTAGATATTGGACTCTATGGAGTGAAATTTTGAAACATGAAATTCATAACTACCCTCTCCTATGGTTGGAATGCTGAACAAAGACACTATACATGGTGTTTCTATCCAAGACCACCGCGTATCCCATGTTTTGATCATTATGTCACATGTATAATGATGACGGGACTCTACAAATCATAGAGGGAAAAAGACCAAGTTGAGAGGTTTTGTAAATATTATAATGTCTCCACAATGAGAGGGGGAAATAAAAGTTATTTCCATGTGAAGACGTGTTGGAAAGCATACTCAAGAAAGTAAACGCAACAAGTTACACATTAAAATAACAAAACAATGACGTGATTGGGTGGTTCACCACTTATACTATTCAAATAATGTATACGTTCTCACCTCCCACAATGCCAATGAGAATAGGGTGGTTGCAAGTTTTTGAAAAAAATACATGATATCCATAACATCACAAAGAACTCATACATCCAAACCAAACCCTTTAGAACAACCACAAGCACACTTGATCAAGAACTTGTGAGAGAAAATCCAAAGACCTAATGGCACTCATGAATCAATGTTGGTAGACTAAACGCCATTTGCACATGGTTAATTGAAACCCCAATCATGCGTGAGGTGTTGAAGCATGGGAATATATTCAATTAGGAAAAGATTGTATCAAACAATCTTACTTTATCCATAATTCCCTCTCATGATAGTGCACCCAATTTTTTTCAAGGACTCATGCCTTATGTATGGATGGTGTTTGTGTTTGCATGGACTTCTTTAACTTTAAGCCCACTTGGCAACCTATCTTTCCACTAGTGCGTCTATATTTTTAGATCTTCTAGATAACTAAGTATGTAGAGCATTCCATCATATGTGACTTTTTTCTATTCTCCTTGTATGATACGAAACAACCATTTTATTAAATTCTGAGTAATTTGGACTAATGCGGTCTTTAATTTAACTACATATGTATAACCTCTCGCAATGAACATTGTATTTTGTTTCAAAATTAATAATGGAATGTGTTATATATTTAAAATGTTAACTATATGACGTTGGTTTTACATTAATGGTTTATTGATTATTTATAAACATATTTAAATCATCTCCTCACATAAATTACCTTGCAATGTTCTCTCATCTTGTTTAATTTATAAGTATTTAATGTTTTAATATTTTATTGATGAATGCATAGTTATATGTTGTTTTTATCACTTAGTTCAATAATATACTATTCTAAATAATATATTTACCTTTATATAATATATTTATAAATGTTCTCTCTGTTAGACATAATGGTACAATGAGAGGGGAAGGAGAATCAGTGGGACAACACTTTTTACCAAATTTATTTCTTCAACTATTTAATCAGAGATCATCATATGTATACTGTTCGGGTACACAGGGTACTCCCAAAACACCGAACACCAAGAGCAACCACTTCACACAAACAGATCACAGATCGATACATCGATGTTTTGACGTGGTTAAGACCCTCAAGAGGGAAACAGTCCACGGCCCCAGCCAAATAGCTACTTGGAGCAATTTATTATGCAAAAGAAAGAAAGTTACAAATGAGCTTCTCATAATCGAGCAACTAGAAAAGGACCATCCATGCTCTTTAAATAGAGATCATGGACCAATCGGGTGTTAAGCCACGGATCAAGGGTAGGTATGATCTAAGAGAAGTTGAATCGTTAGATCACTTTATGTTTAGAACATATCGTGACCTTCGGATTAGAATATTTACAAATGCATACTAAAGAAACAAACTTTACCTAACGGATATATTACACAAGTTGATCTTAACTAACTCCTAAATGTCTAAATATCCTAACATCCCCCCTTTAGAACAACTTGGGATAGGATTGAAGGATTTACAAAAGTGACACTATTAGGAGAAGGAAGGAGGCATTAGAGCCTATCCCCCCTTAATGACAAATTCCTGAACTCCTAACATAGATCGAAGTTTAGAAAATTTTGCTTCTGTAAGAGACTTGGTGAAGATGTCTGCAACTTGATTATATGTAGGGCAGTAGAGAACTTCAAAAACACGATCATGAACAAGATTTCTGATGAAGTGCATATGTAGCTCAATGTGTTTTCTGCGTTGATGTAGAACTGGATCTTTGGCAAGCTTGATGGCACTTTGATTGTCACACCAAAGTGGAGTAGGCTGTTGCTCGAATCCAAACTCTGATAGGATCTGTCGAAGCCATAAAGCTTCCTGACTGGCATTAATTGCGGCTTGATATTCTGCTTCTGCTGAAGAAAGAGCAAAATCTTGTTATTTCTTACAAGCCCAAGTGACAGGTCCAGATCCTAGACCGAAAACATAACTTGCAATAGACTTTTGATCATCAGGATCGTCGGCCCAATCTGAATCAGTGAAACCAACCAACAAAGGTGCCCCCCTGTACTGTAATGAATCCCAAACTGAATTGTACCTCAAATATATCGAAGTATTCTTTTTGCTGCTTTCCAGTGACTTTCATGAGCTGTTTGCATATAACAGGAAACGCGACCAACGACAAAGGAAAGGTCAGGATGGGAATGAGTCAAGTATAAGAGACTACCAAAAAGCTGACGATACAAGGTGGCATCTACTTCCGGGGAAGTACAAGTGGCAGAAAGTTTGACTCTAGACTGGAAGGGAGAAGGGGCTGGTTTACAATCT
This sequence comes from Pseudotsuga menziesii, assembly GCA_001517045.1. Lineage (NCBI taxonomy): Eukaryota > Viridiplantae > Streptophyta > Pinopsida > Pinales > Pinaceae > Pseudotsuga > Pseudotsuga menziesii. The sequence goes on along the minus strand of LPNX010420743.1, from coordinate 51,469 downwards.
TCCATGTGAAAGTGATGAAGAAAGTCACAAGCATACTTAGACTGGTGAAGAAAGATTCCTTCTTTGGTTTGCAAGACTTGGGGACCAATAAAATAATGCAAATGTCCTAAGTCTGACATTTCAAAATTTTTCTTCAGCCTGGATTTCACATGGGTTAAAAGCTTAGGGTCACTACCAGTAAGGATAAGATCATCAACATAAAGAACAAGGATGATGAGATGGTTTCCTACTTTCTTGGTATAGACATTGGGGTTAGAATGGCATCTGGAAAAACCAGTGTCAAGGAGAAAGCTATCCATTTTGGCATACCAATTTCTAGGAGCTTGCTTAAGGCCATATAAGGATTTCTTAAGGTGACAGACAAGGCTAGAGTTATTCTGAGCATATCTAGGAGATTGTTCCATGTAAATTTTCTCCTGTAAATCACCATGTAAGAATGCAGACTTGACATCCATTTAATGGACTTCCTAGTTATGTAAGGCTGCAAGGGAAAGAACAAGGTGGATGGAGTTCATTTTTGTGATAGGGGCAAAGGTTTCATTGTAGTTAATCCCTTCAACTTGGGAAAAACCTTTGGCAACTAACCTTGCTTTCAGTCTTTCAACACTTCCATCGGATGCATACTTAGTTCTATAGACCCATTTACATCTGACAAGTTTTCTTCCTTTTGAAAGAGGTACAAGATCCCAAGTATCATTCGTCATTAAGGAACGATATTCTTCATCCATAGCTGCATCCCAATATAGATTTCCTGAAGCGTCTGCAAAATTTTCTAGATCATGATTCTCGGAAACTTGAGCCAAAAGAGAAGAGGCTCGCTGAAACTGAGAATGTGTTCGACGTTGATCTCTAGGATCACCTGCAAGATCACCAGCTGCTTCACATGTTGAATGGAACCATATAGGAAGCAATGGTGTCGGTGCAACTAGAGGAATATGAACAGGCGGAGGTGGATTTTCATCCTCACTATCATCATCAGAAACTGGAGTTGGAAATCTGTCAAGGAAGTTGGAAGTAGAAGAAGGAATAATCGCCGAATCAGGCTCGCAGGCCAAAGATGGCACAACCGTTGAGTTAGTCTCGCAGGCCAAGATTTTTTCATCAAATTTAACATCTCTTCTAATGATTACATCATTTGAATGTGGTTGAAGAAGTCTATAACCTTTTACATCTTTAGAATATCCAACAAATATGCACTTTTCACTTTTAGGCTGCAATGCTTTCCATTTTTCATCTGGAATGTGAGCCCATGTTTCATTGCCAAATACACAGAAATGACTTACATCTGGTTTAATTTTACTCCATGCTTCTTTCAATGTTATACCTTGTAAAGCTTTAGTGGGGGTGCAATTAAATATGTAATTTGCACAATTTATGGCCTCATCCCAAAATTGAAGACTTGGTCCCTTAGATTGGATCATACAATTAGCCATTTCTTTTAAAGTGTGGTTCTTCCATTTAGCTACACCATTTTGTTGTGGTGTATATGGAATGGTATGTTGTTGTTGGATTCCTTATTCAGTGCAGAAAGTAGTGAAATTTTTGTTAACATATTCTCTTCCATTGTCGGATCTTAACTTAATGATTTGATGACCAGATTGTTTTTCAATAAGGGCATTGTATGCCAATAGCATGTTAAATACTTTGCTCTTAAGTTTTAGGAAACAAAACCAAGTGCGTCTGGAGTAATCATGAATGAAAGTTAAGAAATATTTGAAACTAGAAAAGGAAGCAGATGGAAGAGGACCACACAAGTCACTATGCACAAGCTCCAAGGGAACCGAGGCATGCCAGAAGGCATGTTTGTCAAAACTGTCTCGATGATGTTTTTCGAGTACATAACCGGAACAAACACCATCTTTATAAGATACCATTGGTAGACCTATCACCATATTGTCTTTACATAGTTGTTGTAACGAGCGATAATTTAAGTGACCAAATCGCTCATTCCAAAGTTATTATACGCAAATCCTGTCACCAACATGTGATGAGATCCTTAACACCTATGTTTGCCCTAAATCCCAAACTTGGAGTGGAAACATGCCCTGGATGTCAATTCTACATGAAAAATGCTAGCACTGCTTTTTCCCTTTAGCTGATGAGTGGTACCTTGTTCAGTACCGCTTGAGTCCTGTTATATAGAAGAGGTGCCACCGCGTATGTCCTTTGTTCTTGAAGCAGTTCTTACCTACACCGCTTTGTCATAAAGGTATATAAGCGGTACACTTGGTAAAATTGGAAAAAAAAGAGAATTCTCGATGTTTCTAGAACACGAGTCTCGTGTCCTCCCTTATCCCTATCAATTTGGGTTGGTTGGAGTTGGGATCCCTCTTGGTAGGATCTTATAGCCACCTCACCCACAATTCTCTCAACCATACCTATCCATTTGAGTCTTATAAATACAAGCTCATATCCATGGTTGAGGGGGAGAACTGAATGGTAATGTTATTCTGTTGAATTCACTATCTATCCCAATCCATTGGAGAGCACAAGAGAGCAAGTTGGAGCTATCGGGGATGAGGTGTTTGTCTTGTGGAGGAGTTTGTCAACACTAAGGCAATGGTTGTAAGCTTCTTCATTGATTTCTTAATGCAAAACTGATTTTCGTCCCACATATCTGTTGTACTGATCTTGCATGTATATGTTATCGGATTCCTTAGTCACTAGTATGGATGTGTAAATAATGTTCTGGTAGCTTTGATGTTCTTGTTTGTTTGACATGTTCTGTAGGTACATAGGTTCATCATCAAAGCATTATTCTAGGTGTTTATAACATTCATGGAAGGTTTTCACCCTTTGTCATTCACTTATTTGTTTTGGATCTGAACCATTCAGACTAGAGGAACAACTTCTGTCTGCACAAGGTGCAATATTCCTGACAACAAAAGTTTGCTCAAGTTATCACTATGAGCAACAAAAACTGAAGGAAAAGGTGATGACCCAAAGTTGTTAAATTTGTACAACCTGGTAATATCATCATCAATTCCAGTAGCTAGGACATGTTGAGGATCTTTAAAATCCTTGTTACAACTTGGTGAGGTGTAAAAGTTACAGTTTTACCTTCACAAGAATGAGTGATTTGATAGACTGACAACAAATTGCAAGAAATTTTTGGAACACATAGTACATCACTAAAATGACCATTTTCTACTAGAACTGTTCCAGATCCTACAACACTTATATATCTATCATCACCAACAAATATCTGTTTGGTGTTACATTCATGCATAGTAGAGAAGATGGCTTGATCCTTAGCCATATGATAATATGCTCCAAAATCAATGAGCCATTCATTTTGAGTAGAAGAAGAAGATGTAGTATTTAGAATAACCAGAAGCACAAAGTGCATGTCCATGAGAGTTAGATTATGAAGACAAATCTAGGCTTATGTGGTGCTTCTTCATTGCTACTTCCAAGGCTGCCATATTCTTGAAACACTCACCATGATTATCTTTCTCGCAATATTTGCAATTACGCTCAGTCTTCTTTCCTTTTGGCTTGGATCCTTTGTCATTTTTTAAAGGAGGTGACTGAGAGGGTTTGGGACCCTTGTTTGGCTTATTATTGCGAAAATTTTGTTTCTTCGTAGGCTTGGACTTTTACTTCTGTTGGGACAATAAGGCTTTCCCAGATGTATCTGTATTGTTAATTATTCCAAGATGAATGAGCTTATCCTGCTCTCTAATTAAGGAATCACAAAATGATTCAAGACAAGGCTCTTGATAGCTTGTTGTTGTCAAGGATTCTTTCATGGAGTAAAATGTAGATACAAAAATAGAATATGTAGGTCCCAAGTTTGGAAAGAATATGATAAATACATTGTTTATTTTCTCTCTTAATATTGCATTCTTCACATAAGAGTCTAAGAGTTTTGTACTTAGATAAATAATCTTCAATGCATGAAAAATCACTTGGATTCAAAGAAATCAACTCATTCTCAAATTGATGACCTCGAATTTCATTGTGTTTACCAAACACAAATTCCAATTTTTCCCAAGCTTTATCAGGTTCATCAATTCCAGATATATGGAATCGAAAATCAATAGAGATTGACATCCCAATCAATCCACGAGCTTCAACACATCTATTTGCCCATTTTATTTTCTTATCATCATCAGTGGGTTTTGTTTCTTTCCCTGAGGTAATTCTGAAAATTTCTCTACTTCGTAGAACATCCTCCATACGAGATTTCCATGAGAAATAGTTAGAACTGGTAAGTAGAAGATCACATGGGGCGTCCATACTATAAAATAATGGATGAAAAAACAGAAATTAACTGTCTGGATGCAAAGAGCTCGAAAAATTAGGCCATTTCAAAAATACGGCACTAAAAATTGATTCCGTATGATGAAGTTATGCTTGATCAAAGAAAATGTTGAAAATGTCCCCAATAGTGACGTGACAGATATTAAATTGACCAACTAAAAAAATAGAACCCCCCTCTTCCCAAGGCGAACCTTTGACAATCACTTACAAGAAAGTTGCTTTAAGTGAATCACTTTTGTAAAATAAGTGATTTTCACTTTTACAATAATGGTACTTTAAATAGTGCGGGAATAAAGAAACTTAAGTGACTCACTTTTTCTTTTATTTTATTTTTAAGGGAGATGCACTTTTACAATAAAGTAACTTAAAAATAGAAATTTCATTTACTATTAAAAATTAACTTAATAAGACTTGAACTCAAGACCTATTAAGGAATAAAACAACTTTGGACCAAGTGAGTTAAGTTTAAAAGGTACGTAAAAGAAGAGAATGAGGAAGGGGATTTTTTTTACACTTCTCTCACGGTTTCCGTGCTTGCTTATTTTTCCTGCAAATCACACCACAAACCAAAAAAAAAAACCAAACTTTGTTTTTCCATGCTTATGGGGTTATATCTCGTTAGCTTACCCAAAAAGTCTATGTTTTCTCTTTGTTTCTGATTCACCGTGATCACATAAGGTGCACGGCAAAGAGCATACGCAGTCGAGAAAAACCCTTTCCCTTTCTATTTTTGATTCATCGCAATCGTGCAAGGTGCACGACAAAGAGAATACGTAGACAGAGAATACAACAATCCGAGACCAAAAAAAGATGTAATAATAAAACTGATAAAAATATGAGAGCTTTTTTTATTTAAAAAAATAAAACAACAACGTCACTGTAACATTATACCTTCAAATCTGCCGAAATGGTTGTTTTTGGATCAAACGAAAATGGTTTTCGATGAAACAAAAACCATTTCCCACTGGAAACGAAACTCCGGACTCAATGGAACACCACCCATAAGCCACAAATGCACAGAAATTCAAGAACCAGAAACCCTTTCAAAGTTTCAGCAACAACAGTTCAAGATCTAGATCACAATCGAAAGCGACTCTTCATATACGCTCTGATACCATGTTCTGGTACATAGGGTAATCCAAAAAGACCAAACACCAAGAGCAACCACTTCACACAAACAAATAACAGATTGCTACAACAATGTTTTGATGTGGTTAAAACCCTCATGAGGGAAACTGTCCACAACCCCTGCCAAATAGCCACTTGGAGCAATTTATTATGCAAAAGAAAGAAAGTTACAAATGAGCTTCTCATAATCGATCAACTAGCCAAGAACCCTCCATGCTCTTTAAAAAGAGATCATGGACCAATTGGGCGTTAATCCATGGATCAAGGGTAGGTATGATCTAAGAGAAGTTGAACTGTCGGATCACTTTATGTCTAGAACATATCGTGACCGTTAGATTAGAATATTTACAAATGCATACTAATGCATACTAAAGAAACACACTTTACCTAACAGATATATTACACAAGTTGATCTTAACTAACTCCTAAGTGTCTAAATATCCTAACATATACAATAGAGTTCATCAACATTAAACAATCACATAGATCACAAAAGGCACATTTGAGATAAGATTTGAAAATTTTGTTATATTTAATTGATATAAGTTACAAAGGAGGCCACAACCTTCGGGTTTGCATCAATTTCAACTGACTGAGAAGCACCATCTTCTATGCCAAGAACCTGCTTGGTTTTTCATAGTTCCAACTAAGAAATATGTTGCAAGACCTAGCTTGCAATTACATTAATATTTATCTCGTCACTTCGTCTTCCAATCACTTGTCATCATCTTAAACTGCTCCAGGACATCATAAACTGGTCATGTCTTGGATTTCACTTCATCTTCAACTGCGATACTTGTCAAAGTTCTTCTTCTATGGTTATCTGCTCATGTGCCTGCCACGCTGTTCATCAACCTGCTCACTGTCATATACAAATAGTGTCAAGTAATCAAGAAGTTTGCCCAAGCATCAATATTGCTCATGTCTTCAAAGGTTCCACACATGCACTCGTTATCCAAGATAAAAATAAGTCTAATGTTTGTCCATAGATCCAAGAGATAACAAAACTTTAAAACTTCTTTCAATGCATTGATCTTGGGTGCCTTTATTACAACCAATTCCTTTAATACAATTACTCATACAAAAGAGGTTTTCCTTATAGGGACTAAAATCCCTAACATAATTTCTACTGTCAGATCTGTGATTACAACATTTTACGAGGAAATTTTTGCCACATTTTAATGGTAAATAAAATAGACAAAACAGACAAGAAAACATTCTCGAGGGATCTCACCCCCGAACCCTCAAGTCAAGGTCCTTGACGATGCCCTTGAACCCCCCCCCCCCCTTATTTTCATCATTTGGGAGTTCAAAGACAACTGGAATAATAATCAAGATCCACAGCCAACACTTACCTATTGCAATGAAGACAAGCCTTTCAAGTTTTAAAGATTATTATGTTCGTTACTTTAGAACAATCCCTACATTTTAAGAGCCACTGGGAGTCCTGACGCCAACCTATATCAGTTAGTTTGAGTTACTACTAGTTAGTCTCAGTTAGCCCCTAGTTACTTTCAATTAGTTCACAATCAGTTAGCTAGCACTAGCAATGCATGGCTAATGCATGGATGCATGTGGAGTAAGCACCTTTGCCCACCTACCACACTCAGTTGCACCGAGTTAACTAGCTATTACTGATTGATTGAGTTGGTTGGACATCTGGGAGTTGATCTGTTGGACTTAGATATTGATGGAGACACCGTGAGTTATATGGTTAGTTAGATACAGTCACATCCAGTGGATAGATTTCAATCCATCCCTAATTGATTTGAATTATTTTCCTATGTAAACTATTGTAACACCAGATTTAATTATTGTGAATGATAGTGTAAATTCCTAAGCAATACTCATTCGTTTTCTGTGTGATTTGTTTTGTTCGGTTTGTATCTTCATTCTCCATTTACTGCAAACATTATTAGAACAATTCGCTTGAAGATATAAATGGCATTCAAATTCTAATATGGTATCAGAGCCTTCTCAGGCAGGTTTCATGCTTGTTTCTCCCCATCGAACATCAGAAGCATCTGGGTTTCCACATAAGTCCCCTATGATAATTTGCTAGCTCTTAATTTATTTAGAGCAGCGGAGAGGGTGTGACAGACCTTGAAAATATGTTCATGTTGAGAGGAAAATCATGTTTCTAACAGTCCAAATGTTTTAGTGTGTTATGCAGTGAAAAATTGACAGGTGCTATGTAGCTTGTGTGAAGTTTTGTGATCTTTCAGCTGGAGAAATTATGAGTTCTCAATCTCCTACACCTTGGATCCTTATGACTTCCAATTATCTTGATTGGTGGATTGATATGCAACTAGCCTTGTGCCAGCATGGCTACCTCAGGATAATACAATGAAGGGAGGCAGAGCCTCATCAACCAGTTGAAAAGAACAAGTTTCTAAACCGTTGTGATGAAGAATTCGGGTACTTATGCACTCATATATCCAGAGATATCCTCTTCCACCTAGAAGGCTTGAGGACTCCCAGAGAAGCCTGGGAGAATATTGAGATATTGTTTAACAAACAAGATGAGCTTCGGGGACACATTCTGGAGAATGAGTTCGTATCTTTACATCCTAACAGTTTTGACACTATTGAGAAATTATTTACTAAATTCAAGTCTCTTGCACTTCAATGGAGACAATGCGGAATAGAATGGAAGGATGAGAAAAATTTCCTCTCCATACTCAACAAACTAGGCCCTTATTATTATGTATTTGTTTCTATATTTCATTCCAAGCGGGATGGATTCCTCGATTGGAAAATTACTTCATTAGATTCTTTTTCCAAATCCTTAATCAAGGAGCAAGACAAGTTTAATCGAATGGGAGTCATCAAGACCTCCAAAGATCAAGCTCTCCTAGTTACTGACTCTTCCAAAGTGCAAGAAAAGGGGAAATCAAAGAATAAGGAGCCAAAAGCAGTTGATTCGAAGCCTAAACAGAATCAACAAACTTCTGAAATGGGCTCTGACACTAAGAAAAAGAATTTATGTCCCTATTGTGAAAATGGGTACCATCTTGAAGATCATTGTATGTGGACGCAATTTGATGAAATGTCAGCTCTTCTCAAGCAGCATAGCATTGCTCCTCCAAGAGAAAATAAGCCTGATGAAGAACCACATATAGAAGATGATGAAATGTGCCATGCTTTCAAATCTAGCCTTACACAGTATACATCATACATAATTGATTCTGTAGCTTCCAATCACATGGTTTCTTCCAAAGAATCCTTCTCTACCCTCTCACTGTCAAAGGGGCCTAACATTCACATGGGATATGATTCTGAGATTCCAGCAGAAGGAATGGGTTGAGTCAGAGCGAAGCACGATGAGTTCAAGAATGTCCTATATGTGCCTTCCCTTGCTGCTAACCTGTTGTCTGTTTATCAAATGAATCATACATGCTCTCCCAAGAGAGTTACATTTGATTCAGAAATAGTTGGGATTACAGAAAAAGCCACTGGACAACTTGTAACGAAAGGTATTGCAAATCACTCTACCAAAGCTTACGATTTCTCACATTTCTCACCTATCTCTCCTCCTACATCTTTATTGTATCATGCTAACAACACTAGTAAGATTTGGCATGAGAGATTTTGCCATCTCAATTTCAAATATATGCAACAACTCCATAATGATAAAATGGTTGAAGGTTTGCCATCCATCCAAACTTCAAATGGAGTATGTGTTGGTTTATTGGTAGGTAAGCATCCGGAAAAGAAGTATGATGTTGGGAAGGCACATAGAGTTGCCTCTATACTTGATTTGATACATAATGATGTAGCAGGACCTATGCCCACAAACTCAATTAATGGTTGCAAGTACTTGCTCACCTTTATTGGTGATTGTTCTAGGTACTATTGGATCTACTTCATGAAACAAAAATCAGAAGTTTTTGAGACTTTAAAAGTTTTTAAGGCAATGGTTGAGAACAATTTCAATAAGAAGATCAAGTCATAAGATCTGATAAAGGAGGAGTGTACATCAAAGTATATTTCCAGAGTTTCTGTGAATCAGAGGGGACTCAAATGGAACACTCAGTTCCATACACACCACAACATAATGGTGTGGCAGAGAGGAAGAACAGTTCACTAAAAGAGATGGCAACATGCCTTCGCCATGCCAAACATCTACCTACTTATCTTTGGGCTGAAGCAGTAAACTGTGCTTCGTATTTGTAGAATAGGGTACCCCACAAGTTAGTGGTTGGGGTCACTCCATTCGAAGAACTACATGGGTATAATCCCAATGTCTCTCATATGAGAGTTTTTGGTTCCAAATCTTGGGACAAAATACCACTTGCCAAGAGGAAGGCCTTCCAAGCCCAAAGTAGCGAATGCATTCTACCGGGAGATGCAGAAGCTTAAAAACTGATGGAGGTTACAACCAGAAGATGCTTTCTTGAAAGAAGTGTCCAATTCAAAGAAGATCAGTTGTGTGACACACCTCCAACATCACAGGAAGGTATAACTATTTCTCCACCTATTTTTTATGACGATGATGTGCTACAGGTTTCATATTCAGATGAAGAAGATCACATTTGGCATGATCTTGTTATTGAGACTAAATCTCAAGAGATTATAGATCCATATCCAATACCCATTCCTAATCAGAAGCCTAAACCTGTATGGGCTCAAAAGCTTCTTGATTCATCTGGAAGTGGTGATGGAGATCTAGAAGACAGAAGAAGAACAAGGTGCCAGTATCAGAATGAGCATGCTGCACTATCTCTCATAGACTCTCTCTCTACAGTATGGTGTAGCAAATTTCTAGGTTAGTGCTACTTGATGATGGCGAATGATCATCTACATGGCCCACATAAGAAGAAACTTGATCATTCCATAACTTCACCATCCAGAAGATATAAACAGAGTCATCAGTTCAGAAGTACATTGAGAGGTCCACTAATGGACCATGCTGATGCATAGAGCTGCAAATTTGCA
>LPNX010420743.1:11410-36007 GCA_001517045.1 Pseudotsuga menziesii | reverse complement strand
TAGGATAGGATTTGATTCAGAAATAAAATATCTTTATTAAGTTTTCTACTTGCTTCTAGATTACATTTTCCAAGTCATTTTCCATATGCTTATATTTCCTTAAAACTTGTGTTGATCAGTATACTTCATAGGATAGCATAATTGTTTGCATGCTTTCAATTTCATAATAGTCATTAGCAATACCCGTTCTTGGTTTTTTTTTTGTAAACTGCACAGTATATTATATTACAGGGGGGAAAAATTACATCCAAAAACTCATGGCTGTCTGAGGTTGAAAGAGGCGAAACCTCCTCCAGAGCCTCGCAAAAAATATTATCCTTCTAACTAGATTCACACTAATGATGTTCATGAATGAGAAACGTAGAGACTAAGTTACAGAGAACCTTAAAAGACATATCATACTCTTGTATACTAGTGGAGCCAAACTGAAAAAAGACATATAGTATAAACTAAAAAAGCTTAGACAATAATCATAAAACCTGCTAGAGATTGGACCAAATAAAACCTGTTCAAAACGAACATTAAGCTAAGGGACTCTCTTCAGTGATGGGGTAATCCCATTGTTCTTCCTACGACACAGTAGGCGAATTGGTGCGGCATTCGGAGCTAGAGTTAGAGAAGGCGGTAGCTGCTCAGTCTGCTGGGCCGGCGAGTCCTTTAGTCGCTTGAGGAGAGGTTCCACTGTTGATTGAATCGGGAAAGGCTTGGCATGTGGCGTTTTAGTAGAGCATCCCGTTGTGCTACCACTGCCACCAAGACTGGTTAGAGCTCGACCTCTAGTTTCGATACCACTCACAAAGCCACCCTGAGCGCCACCCCCTGAGTTGTGTACATTTAGACTTGAAATGCTTTTCGTTCCTTTCCAAGAAAAGGATTTTTCCATGGCCATCAGTTGAGCATCCATCTCAACGATTTTTTCTTTCATGGAGTGAACCGCCATCCGGGCCTCCACCCAATTACTAAGCATGTCCTCTGCAAGATTGCAGAGCATATTCTTCCGCATCCAATAGTGATTAATTCGACCCCCTTGCTCGCCCGTCGAGAGCTTATGGTTGAGAACCTTATTCTCCCAAGCTTCCACCAAAACACGGACTCGCACAGAAATATGTGGTTCACAATCCGTCGGAACAGGTGCACTGCAACCCCTCTGGGGTTTTCCCCTTCTTGAACTAGCACGTCTAGGGGTTCCTCGCTGGCGAGACATTACCGCTAACTTGAGCCTGAAACCAATACGCAGTGGAGCGAATTTACCAGTGCGGGCCCTGGAACGCACATCAGCAGAGACTCTGTAAACTTCCCACCAGACTGCGAACCAAACTCTGCTACCATCCATATTAACATAAAACATGACTTGGTGCTGTATTAACCGCCTGTCAATCCACGTACCTGTCACCATTAAACCTTGCAACTGAGCCATGAATGACCCTAGGAGGATGTACCTTTTCCAACCCAGTTCACATGTGCCGAAGTGACTGGGGAAATTTCTCCCATGCACAGAGAATCCTGCGAAGGTTGACGGAGAGCGCGGGCTGAGTGGTATATGTCCGTCCTTACATGTGCCTAAGTTGGTGGTCAGAGAACGAGACTGGTGTCGCTGGGATTATCACTCGCATCCAAGTCCCCGTTCTTGGTTTCTTGAGTAATAAATCAATTGATAATAAAATCTTATTTCCAATCAGTCTTAAGTAGTATAACTAGAGTCATTCACTTATGAATAAAGAATAGATTACAATGTTTACAATCACTTGTAACTGGGCACTTTTCAGTTTACATCTCTTTGTAGAGGTTAAATTAGATTTACTTCCGTTCAGTTTCCTTGTTACCTTTGGAAGTCATTTTGATACACCTTCTCCAGTTCCTGTCACATTTGATGCATATCCTCAGAATCCTCAAGGGGAATGGAACTACATAATTCATCTTAGTTTTGAGTGTTTGTTAAATGCATGTATATCTTAACTATAGTTTACTTTTGATCAAGTCTTGTTTCTTAGTGTAGTATTGTTTATATCTTTTCAGTTATTGTTCATAAAGTAGAGTAGTATAGATTGATACTACTATGATCTATCAATTTTGGTCAAGTCTAATTAACTTAGTAGTTGTATTCTTGAAGTTTGACTCAGTTTTTCATTTTGAAAGATCTTTCGATCTTTTCTTTATTAAAATATTTCTATGATATCCTAGGTACCCTTCTACCTTAGCATATATTTTGTGTCAACTCCAAGTTTAAAAATCTTGGTCAATAATTAAATATTTGGTGAATTCATTAAGATGATAAAACACCCAACATTTTGGCACCGTTGTCAGGGAGTTGTTCTGTAAGGTAGAATAGGTAGAATTTCCCTATGAAGTTTAGTAATAGGCTAGTGGCGGGGGAGCGGTAAGACGACAGGTAAGAACTTGTCCATTTGTTGTAACAGGTGCCCCCAAACCCAGCAATAATAATAATATTGTAGGTTTTTCATTTTGTTTAGTTTTTCATGAACAGGCCTAGAGATTCGAAAGGTAGATATGTTAGAACTAGATCTCAAAAATATGTCAAAATTCCTACTAACCTTTACGGGGGACATGCCACCCCAAACACTAACTCAGCCGAAAGGTATCATAAGACACATGTAGGAAGTAGTTATTCTTGAAGACCTAAAGGAGGAGCCATAGAGGGTAGAGAAACCTTGGCAGGAATTTCTAAAGACCCCATTCCTGAAGAAGTTCAAGAGGTTAAGCCTTCAGAAACCCTTAACCCTCCACTAGTACCAAAACCTAATGATACATATTTTTCACTAGTAGGGGATCCAAACTTTGTCAATTGCGTTGATCCTGCATAGGTAAAATCTCTCTTTGGCAGCTCAATAAATACAGTTGTTTCACAGATTGAGACATCTACAGTAGAACCTACCCTCCCTGTAGAGCCTAATAAACATACAGCTGACAACTTCTCTCATTGGAGGAAGATATCCCCTGAAAAAGAACATTGGGATGCCTCATTATCACCTCGAAAGGAGCCTCCTAGGTACACTCTCTTTGAAAATAAAATCTACATGGAGAGATAGGGAGAAAATCAAGATCATGATGAGGTTAGAAATGACGAGGAAGAAGAAGAAGTATAAAATCAAACTAAGGTTACCTTTGGGTTTCCTATCCTAGACACTACACAGGATGTAAATATGAAAAAAATCCCTCCTTCTTCACTACCTACTTTCTATGGGAAGAGTAATGAAGATCCAAACACATTTCTGTTCGAGTTTGACATTCTTTGTAGAAGATATAACTATCTACAAGATGATAAAAAACTAAAAATTTTCCTTGCTACACTAAGGATTCTGCTTTAAGATGGTTCATGGGATTAGGAAAGTATAGTATTAGAACTTGGGAAGATATGAAAATTGCATTCCTACGGAAATATTAAGAGTATTGAAAACCTAGAGACTCTCGAAACGACATTTTAAAGATACAACAGCTTGAAGACGAGAGATTAGAAGATTATCTTGAAAGATTTAATTATGTATTACAAAAGTCTAAATATAATGACCTTTGAGAAGATGTAACACAGACACTCTTCCTTAAAGGGATCTCAGAAGACCTGGTAGAAACCCTTAATCTCATGGCATTTGGTGATATCTCTCACAAAACCTTTTCACAAATCCGTGAGATGTGTAGAAATTACTTTATAAGTAGGGGAAAAGTTGGAAGAAATCTTTGGGAATCCTACAATAGAAATACAAAAGGAAATACCTCTAGTTTTGGAGGAGTCACAAGGATAGAATTAGATGACCTATTGGAAAACTTCAAAACTGATATCTTAGGAGCAATGGGTTCTCAACTAGATGCTTTACAAGCTAAGAAAAGGAAAGAGGAAGAGCATGCAACAATGAGCATTTTCTGTCCAAGATGCAGGACTAAGCATCCTCAATGGGAATTCCCATTGAACAATATCTCTGTATGTCACATTTGCATGGAGGATCATATAATGGAAAATTTCCCATCATTTCCTGGGTTACAAGCCATATATAAGAGCGGGGACATTGGTGAAACATCTACGAGGCCTTGGAAACCTAAAGACCAACCAACATATCATAATTCACCACCACAACCCCCACCCTATTTGAATCCCTACCAACAACCTCAATAATGGAACACTTCAAGTTGGTAGAACTGGCCACCACAGTAACCTCCTCCTCCTCCTCCTCTTTTTGCTCAACATCAGTACTAGCCACAGGAAAGGAGGGGACAAGCATATCCCCTGTCACGATCTGTCTCTGCACCTAATCATCATTATCCTCAACACCCACCCAATATCCAACAATTTTTTCCTGGGTTTGTGCATCTAGTTCCCCTTATTGCAAAACAATCTCATCATTTCCAAAATGCAATTCCCCCATGACCTACATTATTACCCGCACAACCGATACCTAACCAAAATAATAAACCAACTCAAACTCTCAACAACATTGAGTTGCAAACTCTTCCATCCTATGTTATTTTGACTACACCTATGCACAAGAACCAATTACGATTTGGAAGAGTTGTGAACGAAAAACCCAAGTGGGCCAGTCGTCATTCGCGAGGAGGATGAAGAAGAAGAAGACCCCAGTGAAGTCATGAATGATGTTATTTTAAAGGATGTGGATATTTCAAAAATTCCAGTGCATACTCATCCTCAGCGAGAACCAACTCAGGAACGAAAAACCCATCCATTTCCAGAACGATTGGTGATAGAAAAACTTGTGATTGATCTTGAGTATGATATTTTAAATGAACTAAAAAATGTCTATGTCAAAATTCCTCTATTACATGCTATTAAGGATATACCAATTTACTGTAAGGTAATAAAGGAAATTTGTATTAAAAGATCAGGAAAGAAACAAAAAGACCCCCCCACAATTCATGTTAGAGGAGAGATGTTCAAGTGTATGAAAGATTAGTCTAGAATTGTAAAATATACAAATCCAGGGAGCCCAGTAGTAACTGTTATTGTAAATAATATTTCCATAGGAAATACACTTATTGATCTAGGGTCTTCTATTAATATGATGACTGCCACAGTTTTAGAAACTTTATAGTTGGGACAGTTTCTCCGACCTACTTCTACAATCCTAGAACTAGCAGACCTCACCACGATAAAGCATACCAGAGTTCTAGATGACATTATTGTATCAGTAGCTTAATGGGAATATCCAGTTGATTTCATGGTATTAGAATCAAAGGATCCTTCTAAAGGACATCCTATTATCCTGGGAAGACCATGGTTGGCTACTACTAACGCCTTTATAGGATGTAGGGATGGGGAAATGACCATTTCTAATGGGTTGTCTACATAGAAACTCGCTCTATACCCCCCAACACAACCAATAACTGAAAACGTGTGGTGGTTATATTGTTATTTTGGGGATGAAAATTTTGAAGACCTTTCCCTTCCTAGTGACTACTCTTGGGGACTTTAGGAGAAGACTACTGAGAATGTGTTAAACCAATTTGTTTCTTCAACAACTTGTATAGATTTCCCTGAGTCTTTTGTTGAATTCGATCAAATTGATGGATATGAGTTTCAAGAAAATTTGGACCTCTCAACATTTGTAGATACACCATGTGTCTTTTCAATTGAAGAGCATATGGGGTCTTATACCATACCTTGTGAAGTTAGCCCTGGAAAATCTCTACAGATAAACGCGGGGTTAAGTGAAAACCAACAAGAGCAGTTGCTCAAGGTTATTAGAAGTCAAGCTGGAGAATTTGCGTGGGAGTACACTTATATGAATGGTATACACCATGACACTTGTATTCACCATATTTACATGGATGCGAGTATACCTCCTATAAGGTAGCCTCAAAGGAGGATGAATCATGCTTTGAAGGACATAGTTAAAGAGGAGTTACAAAAACTTCTCAATGCTAGTTTCATCTACCCAATCTCAGATAGTAAATGGGTGTCTCCTCTAGTGGTAGCCCCAAAGAAATTCACAGGAAAATGACGTATTTGTGTTGACTTTCGAGAGATGAATAAGGCTACTCTTAAATACTATTTTCCCTTGCCCTTTATCGACCAAGTGCCAGATACCCTATCTAGCAAACGATAATTTTCTTTTCTCGGCGGGCATAGTGGATACAATCAAATATTGATAGCACCCGAGGATCATGATAAGACTACTTTTACTTGTCCCTGGGGGACATATTCATATAGAGTTTTTCCATTTGGCCTGTGTAATGCACCTACCACTTTTCAGGGGGAAGACTTAGGAATTTTTGTTGATCTTATACATCACTGCGTAGAAGTGTACATGGATGATTTTATAGCCTATGGTAATACCTTTCAGGAACCTATTGATAATATTGAGAAGTTCCTGATCCGATGTCAAGAGACAAACCTATCCCTTAGCTGCGAAAAATGTAAAATGTTATTAACAGAAGGTATAGTCTTGGGGCATCATGTCTTTTCACAAGGGATCATGGTAGACCCTATCAAAATAGAAGTAGTTGTTAATATTCCCTCTCAAAAAACTCAAAAGGAGGTAAGGATCTTTCTTGGCCATGTCAGCTACTACAGACGTTTTATTGAAAAATTTACTAAAATAGCTACACCAATGTTTAAGCTGCTTATGAAGGATGCAGAATCCTAATGGACCGAATCCTGTCAAAGTGCTTTCGAGGTCTTAAAGGATAAGTTATCAGTGGCATCAATAATTAGGGGTCATGATTGGTCCCTTCCTTTCCATATATACATTGATGCTTCTAACATGGCCATAAGAGGGGTCCTACGTCAAAAGGAATACCAAGCATCTTATGCCATCTACTTTGTTAGCAAGAATTTGACTCCTGTCGAACTGAATTACACTATTACCGAAAAGAGTTTTTGGCATTAGTATATGTTATCAACAAATTTCACCATTACATTATAGGATATGAAGTTTTGTACATATGGACCACTCTGCCATTATATTCTTAATGAACAAACCTAATACCAATGGTAGGGTAACCCAATGGCTTCTTCTATTACAAGAGTTTAACATCACTATCATTAATCGACCTCGTCGAGAGAATTTGGTAGCATATTTCCTCTCTTGTATTTAACATCATGACGATCCTAAACTCGTTGATGATACTTTTCCCGATGAATATCTATTTGCTGTGTCTGTTCAAACTCCTTGGTTTCTAGACTTTGCTAATTATTTAGCAATTGGGAAGTTACCAAATCACTTGTCCCCACACGAAAAAACTTCGAGTTATAGTCCAGAGTTCTAACTACTCTTGGGTTGACAATGACCTTTTTCATACTGGCCTATATATTATTATCAGACAATGCATACGGGAGGATGAGATGACATGAATCCTCCATACATGCCATGATTGGCCATGTGGTGGGAACTTTTCTAACAAGTAGACAACATACAAAGTGTTGCATTCTAGATATTACTGGCCAAGCATTTTCAAGGATGCTGTCAAGTATGTTAGAGGATGTGATAGTTACCAAAGAATGGGTAGACCTTTGTCAGTTGATGAGATGCCCTTACAGCCTCAGGTCATGATTGAGCCTTTTGAGAAATGGGCTCTTGATTTTGTAGGGCCAATATCTCCCATGTCCCACAAAAAGAAGTATATACTGCTTTGCACAGACTATGTCACCAAATGGGTAGAAGCTAAAGATTTGTTTCAAGCCATAGAGAAAAATGTTGTAGAATTTATATATGAAGAGATATTTACTCGATTTGGTGTGCCTAGGGAAATTGTCACTGACCAGGGTTCTCAATTCACCTCCAAATTGATGAAAGAACTTACCACAAAGTATGGAATTCGACATTGTAAGTCCTCTCCCTATAACCCATAGGCTAATGGCTAGGTGGAATCGACCAATAAGGTATTGGAAGCTATCTTAACCAAAACCATTTAGCTACATCATAAGGACTGGGAAGATAGACTCATAGAGGCCTTGTGGGCCTATCGAATAACATGGAGAAACACTACTGGACATACACGCTATGAGCTGGTATATGGGAAACAGGTTCTTTTACCTATCGAATTCCAAGTTAAGAATTTTCGTATGGCTGTACAATTAGGCATGAATTTGGAAGAGCAACATAAACACCGAGTTTTATAGATTAATGAGTTAGATGAGATTAGAAAAGATGCACTCCAAAGAACAATGTTAATATAAAACTAATGGAAAAAATGGATTGATAAATTTATTAAACAAAAGCAGTTTAACACCAAGGATTGGGCATTACTATTCGATTCAAGGTATAAAAATTTCAAAGGAAAATTAACTACCCGTTGGATGGGTCCATATGAGGTAGTTACAACTTTTGATAATGGGTTAGTAGAAATTAAGATAATTGATGGTTCACAAATTTCCTTCGTTGTAAATGGACATAGAATTAGAATTTATCATCGACCAATATCTAAACAAGATTTTGTGCATAATGCCTTATAGTAGAAGGAGATGGAGTTGGTTGAAGAGGAAGTCATTCCTCCTTATCTTGGTTCTTAAATTATTTTGGGTTATCTTCATTCGTATATATGTAGATATACTTTTGTTTCTTCAAATAAATAAGAGTCATTTTCTAACAAGCTAACTGCATTTATACAGGGAATTCATTCTTATGATCAACTTATGGAATTTTGTCAATTAAAACAAGAAGACTCTTTTCCTTTGCCTAATTTTGATAAATTTCATATGACTTTACTTTGTATATATGCTTTTGTTGTGAATAAATTTGAATCATCTAACAAGTGGTTTTGCAGTTTGATTACAAATAACCTTATCTCTATAATCAGCTCATGAAATCCTTATCTAAAAAGGAAGTGCTCTAAAAACTCATAATGCATCCTAACTCCTTCTCTTTTGATTATTGTTGAAAATTGAATTTTATAGTGAAAAGTTAAAGTGTTCTTTACATCATTTCTAACCACTTTATTCTATGATTCTTTTTTATCAATTTCATTTTTGTGCTTTTATATATGGTATTTGATTCAGACATGCACATTTTCTGATCTATCATTAGAACAGTTACTTAAGACCTACTCTAATCATCATGTTTTCCAAAGTTCTATCTTACACCTATGGACTACTAGTTCATCCCAGACTCATTATCAAAACTTGTCTCTTAAGTATTTTTTTTTTGAGGTAACCCAAGAGTAAGTGAAATTTCTACTTGTGGGGAACATTACTGATCTTTTATGAAGAAGATAGATTGAGAAGTCTACGTACAACTTTAGGTTATTCTCTTTTGACATGATCAGTAATACTAGTTATTATAAATAAAGTTACTTATAAGGTTCACTCTAAGAATTTGAATTATGTGTTTAGCATACTTAACATGCTCTAGTACCAACCAACTTCCATATACTAAAATCATTATACGAAGCAAACCCTCTGGGATACTGAACAGGCTCGCTAGCAGTGGGCCCATGCTAAGTAAAATCTTAAACAAGGAACCTCGGTAAATGCAAGTAAATCTATCGGGGTATTGAACAGGCTCGTTGGCAGAGGGGCTATGCTTGCATGGTACCAAGATAAACCCCCCGAGGTACTAAACAGGCCTGCTGACAGCAGGGAAATATTGGGTAAAAGAGATTTGGTTAATGCATTACTATACACATGACTCATATAAAAAAAAACCTGAGTACACAAATACATGTCTAAACTAATTACTCATACTGTCACTGGAGAATGGTTGTAAGTTGAACTTGGACCCCATCATCTAATTCAACCAATACCTGGGATATGGCTATCTATAAATGGGAACCATAACTATAGAAATATCAAAAAATTCAGGGTGAACTTTATCTATATTCTTTGGATGATAAGAGATCTTTAAAATGAGTCAAAGATGACCGGTTTTCCATATGAAATTCTCACGTTAATTACACTATTATTATTTATATGGTATTCATAAGCACTATTATTTTTGATGAATTTTCATGTATGAATCATCTCCATTGATTAGTTTTTCTTTCGTATGAAAATAATAACAGCGTTTTAGAATTATTTGTTAAACTATTAATTGGAAATATTTGAATATCGATCAGTTTTTCTTTGATGGCTTGAGGACACACCATATTTTTTGGTTTGGGGGAAGGTTAGAACTGTCTTTACTTTCCGATTATTTATAAAATGATTCATTTATCTCTGACAAAATGATAGGTGTTTTCAGGATAATGCAAGTAGCAGAAGATTGTTCCAATCCATGATGAATAAAGAAGAGCGCAACTGAAGTTTCAAGAAAGCTGGTTTACATCATCCTTTTGTGTGCTAGAATCCCATAAAAATTCACTGCATAATCAGCAACACTCAGATCAAAGCGCATTTTGTACAAAGGGTCCATATGAAGGATCACAGGAAGGGTTGAATGATGATCCGAATGGAGTGCCAAATGATGATCCGAATTAAACAGTAACATTATAGAATAATTATTAAATATGTCAAGGTGTTAATTTATTTTAGTTTTAATTATGGGCAAAGAGTTTAATCAACTAAAACAGACCTATGACTGTTAGGTCTCATTCTTATGCTCATAAAAACACTACAATTTCATTGGGACTCACCTCGACCTCATCCAACAAATCATTTAACCCCATGTTGAAATGATATGATTTTTGGGATCTTTTCGACTATTATTACCCTTACCCTCTCATCAATTCATATGTGGAAATCATTACGTGTTCTATCATTCCATTAATTAAAGTCATTATGATTTTTAAATGCATTATATAAATCCCATAATGAATAATTCGTTCAACCTGTCCAAAGTTTACTTTGGACATGGTTGAATAGTTCATAACCATACAAAATAATATTTAGGGCACACGATTCAAAGTACCGAACCATAGCATGACTGCTCAAGCGTGCAAAATCACGATCTCACAATTGTTCAAGACGCCCAAACAGATTGAGTTTTAAACTCACGATCCTTACCCTCATTTTTCCTCACCTTCGTCCTCACGGAGCCATCTAGATGCCATTCCTTTGTATCCTCTGCAGCCCCCTACACTTCTGCCCCTGCTTAATAATTCCTAGCCGCCTCGAGCCTGATATTTATAAGGACTTGTTATGGATTCCAAAGTTCCAAGAATGTCGGTAAATCTTCTTTCAAGTAGGGTGGAACTCGTTCCTCCACCTTCTACAAGGACACAATGAGGAAATTTCACTGTTATTCACAAAAGGGTTCGACGGTAAGGTGTGCAGGGTTGGATACCTCACCTTTCCAATGACCAAACAGTCCATTTCAGTAGCTACCAAGCTTCCAAGGGAAGGTTCCTGTTGGCACAAACATATTTTCCTCCCTTGGTCATTCCATGATTTCTCTCTCAACCCAGATTATCAACATGTTGCAGGTACAAAAGGGTTTCACAGAAAATGGGTCAAGCTGCCAGAATACCTTAATCCTTTGGCCATTATCATTCGCCTCATAACTTGCGAAGGTAAGTTCACTGTGTTTAAATCTTGCCATTTCTGATTATTGACACATTTTGTCAACAAACAGTTTCTTAATTTTTTGTTCTATTTACTAAAGATCTTGGAAAAGATGTCGAATGAGGCCAGGAAAAATACGATCAACCCTATGGGTAGTCTATACCACCATAGCCTTATCAAGCTCTTGATTATTCATCAGTTGAAGGAGAGGGGCCAAACCTGGGAAATTTTTTTATTTAAGGTATTGAACCCTCATCTAAATTCTCGAAAGCATCGTCAGCACACCCGTGACCGTGAACCCAATCAGACCCCTCCCAAAGGAAAGAAAAGAACCAAAGTAGTGCATATTGATGAATATTATTTAGGAGCAAGTCAACATGGCTATTCGCCCGCCTCTATCGACCCTATGACCACTGAATTTCCATATTTTTCACAAATCGCCACCAAAAACAGGAAGGCAAACCACGTTCAGACCACCATTCAGCCTATCCCTCAGTCCTTTCATCTAGACAGTTCGATTGCCCAGGTGGATGAACCCATTTTTGACTCGCCCCTGCTTGCACTAGCTAGAATCTCGCCTGAGTTGCTTAAAGCCTTTGCTTGTGAGCTCGCTCCTGCATCTGTTCAAGGCACAGGTCTTGAAGTACAAGCCCCTTCTATCGACCTTAAAGCACCATCCAGAAATTCGAGTCCTCCTCAAGATTCTGAGTGCCCTGCAGATCCATTTACTCCGAATGAACATATAATAGATCGCCTGACTTAAGAGTTAGCACAGTTGACAAGCCAAAATAAAAAATATGCTGAGATGATTGTTGATCTTTGTAAGGAAAACAAGGATCTATGTCTTCAAGTTAAGGCCATTGAATATCTCAATAAGGCCATAACCTCTTTGTGTGACTCTCGTCAAGAGAGGCACAACATTTTGAAGGCATAAGCCAAGAAGTTGAAATCCAAATTTACCGTTCCCTCTGCTAAGTCGAAGGCAGCTGCTACTGCAACTCATCCTTCTTCCTAACTTCCACTTTGTTTTTCTCAGTGGAACCTGGCATCTCTCCGGTTTGGGGGAGTGTTGATGCCCGATTTTGTCATCATTTTTTGTTGTTAAATTACTCCGTCGGCATTACTTTTGTCATTTTTTTGACATACTTCTAGTCACTCATGCCATCAATTAAACCCAGGTATGAATATATTTGATTATCACACAAGTCTTGGTTAATTTTAATTATTTTATGGTTTTATTAACAATCATGTGACATTTTTAGACGTGCTTGGCATATAAACTTTGTTTTGTAGGCTATGGTTTTCAAACGGACCTCCACTAAGACATGCGTTCATGCCGAAGATGCCCGACTGCATTCAAACCATCATACAACCCTCCGTTCATACCTGCAGATTTATTGGTTGGAATATTCTAAGGCACTAAAAGAAAAAATAGTTCCATGGATTCTGTTGGCCATGCGTCCATCATGGTGCAATAGTCCTCATTCTAGAAGATTCGGACTCCTGCTCGCTCAGCTCGAAACCGCATTCTCTTCCCATGTCAAAGGATATCATGCACCAGCTACTCGCACGAGGAGAACCAATAACCATGAAACCATGAAGATGGCCTATGCGCTGTCGTGAACTGTTATGCAGTCGTTTCCTCGAAAGTTAAGACTGCCTATTGTTAGAGCAGTTGACCACTAAAAGGGTCGACCTACTCCTCTATTGTAAAACTATAAAAAGACGTCTCATGACGAGAGTTAGCGAGCTAGTCGTAAGCATAGAAAATCTGCAAAACTCTGTTCCAAGTTTAATAAAATTCTATTTCATTTGTGGATGCATGTTTTCATCTTCTGTGAGTAATTGATTGACTTAGACGCAACACCTGATTGCTGAGGAGGGCCCCTCAACAACCAGAGGTCTTCCATGTGTATATTTCCGTTATTTCCTTCTACAGATAATTAGTTTTTGTTTTCAATCATTGTATGTAATTCAATTTTCCTATAGTTGATGTTGTTTTGTCTCCTGTAATGTATATTTTATGTTGTTAATATAATTTATGTTTTTCTGTTAACTTATAGTTTATATTTTTAGAATTTAGAAGTGACCAGTCGTACATAGTTCCTTTCAACTTTTCTTTCAGTTTGCTTTCTAGTTTTACATTTGCAATTAGCTAGAGCTTAATTAGTTTAATGTTTCAGGCTTAGCTCATAGTTAGGTTCAATTCTGTTAATTCTTCTGTAGCTATAGATTAGCTTCACTTACCTTTTAGCTTGTTTTTTTATACAATAGGAAATAATTTCTCTCCTTAGATGTAGATTAACATAGTTGCTCTTCTGTTATTTCAATTGCTAAATAGCTTACTTACTATCTTTTCTGCAATATAGGCTCATATGCATAAACCAATTAGTGTTAGGATTATTTAGGTTGCTTATTTCGTAATTTACATTGTTTTTCGCCATTCGGACTGTCTTTCTATACTGTCATCCAGACTGCCATTTGGACTTTAATATTTTTTGCTTGTTTAAAGTTCAGTTTTTCAAGTTTTCAAATTGTATTATTTTATGTAGTTAACGAATAGTCATATATATAATTAGTACCTTATTTTGAACGAAATAAAGTAGCCATTAATCTCCATAACTATTCTTAGTTTTCATTTCTTTTTTCCTTAGTTCGCTTTTTGAATTATGTTTCTTTTATCTCTGATTTCTTAACTTATTACTGCTTTAGAACTTGTCAATTTCAGTCATCGTTGAATTTACTTCATTCTTATTTAGATTGATTTTAGATTAAACTTATACTTATATATACTTATGTCCAATTATACGTATGTCCAATTTTAGTCATTTTCTCTTGATATATACTTATACTAAATAGTAACAAGTATTTTTTTCAAAGCAAAAACAAAACAAGAAAATATATTTATCTAAAAATAGAGATACAAATCGGTTACATGCCTTCACCATAGAGCTCACAAAAAACAAGAGTTGGACATATCGGTAAAAATATATGATAGTATTTACGACATTAAATTATCGACCAGGATCCGTCCACTTAGAGGTGCAATCACAATATGTATGGGATTGAAGCCTATTCTAAAGACTAATGTCGACAAACACAACAAATAAATGGGAATACCTAGAATTTCTAAGCTCATTATGGAGAAGCCACATCTTACAAGTTAGGCCTTAAATCTAATTGTTGGTGTTTGGAAGCTACCAAAAACTAAAGTGCAAAGAAATTGTGCAACAATCTAAAGTAAGATCTATTCTCAATGCTTAAAATCTATTCCATAAAATTTATTAAATATATACAAACTATCAAAATTTACAAAATAAATGTTAAATATTTCTAAATAGTCTAATATACAAAGTTTGTTTGTTTAAACAAATTGTAGAATATAAAATTTACAATTTATACATTCATTAAATGTTCACAAAATATAAAATAATCAAAATTCTAGTACACAAATTAGAAAATATGAATGTATTGCATATTTACAAGATACAATATTTATTTACAAAGGGAAAACTCTATTAAATATATACACGTTACCACTTATATGTATATATATGAATTTTGAATCATGAAAACTTAAAAATCAAACAATCGATGGCTAATTTAGACTGTGATATTCTTAAACACATAAACAAACTTACTACTATGATTCTACCTATATTAATCTATTCTAAATAAACAATAAACAAGAACGGAGCAACAGGCCCTTACCGACCGAATTGTGGGGTGGGGTTTACACTAGAAGAATGTTGTAAATGAAGCTTGTTATGTTTATCGTATCAAGTTTCAACTCATTTTGGAAGAGTGACAACTATTCAATAATTGATCATAACCAATTCTTACATGTCATATTTTGACAATTAATTAAGATACATGCAAATCTAAGCGTTGAATAATGACTAGACATGGCGTTCTGTTGGCAAATCCAGCCACAACTTAGAAAAATTAGTTTTAGAAAACCACGAATTTATCCCAAACCGTTCAGTATTTCTCAAATCCGTTTTAGAAAGACCTAAGTGGGCTCGTTCTCAGAAAAACCCATGTTCCAGAATTTTGAATTTCACCTCTGTTTGTTCGGAAATCGTGCCACAAAATCACTACCTGCTAAATTGGTAGAATTCCACTGAGATCTTTGATTGTGAACCCAAAATTGAATATATGCTGAGCACCTGGTGAAAAATCCCACATATTTAAACCTTTACTTCGATATCTAGTGTATGGCCATGATAAATCATAGTATTTAATGATTATATTGCAATCTCCTTTTTAAACCTACATTACAATCAAAAACAAAATTACTATCAAAACAAGTAAAAATAAACATGAAATATAGGTTAAGGATTTCATCCCTATGTCAATTTCAATTTCTCTTAGAGGTCTCTTTCTTTTTTAAGTTGAATGCTATTCTATTAAAAAAAGAAAATAGTGGTACAGAGGAAATTACAGTGCATAGTAGTAGACCCGCTCATAAGAAGGAGACATAGAAGTTCAGGATGTAACTGGGCCCTCCCTCCAAGAGGGAAAACAGGTTCACTAAACCGGAACCCTCCCTCCAAAAGGGAAAATAGGCCATAAAGGGAGACATATACAAAAAAATTCACTTGTTCCTGGAAGAACCAAACTAGCAAAATCCAAGTTTGCAAAATAACAAACAAGAAACGCTAGGTGTGGTGAGCATAGCCACATATAGCCGAAGAGAGACAAAACTTCATGATAAAACTTGATTATGGTTTGAAGAAGGGTTCTTCCTCAATGGGGCAGATGTAGCCTGTCAAGGATGGCTGCACTCGCTCGCCTGGCTTGGCCTCAGGGTCGTCGCTGGATGTAGCCATCTCCTCGTTGCTGGTGGAATCTTTTGCTTCAGTTGCACCTACAGGGGGCTTCTTAGTGGGGAGAGGAGCGGTCTTTTTTGCCACGACAAGGTTGGACGAGAATTTACCCGTCGAGAGAGTTGATGCATGGAATTGGGGTGGATGTAAGGAGGAGGGGTTGGGGTGGTGGCTGGTGCAACGGTGGAGCTTGGAGGAGCAGGCGGTGAAGGTGAAACCTCTAGAGGAACCAATTATGGAATTCGAGCTGGAGGCACAGAGGGTGCAGGAAGCAGTGGGTGAAAGCGAAGGACGAGGCTGATGAGAAAATTCTTGAAGATCTAGTAGTTTCTTCTCCTCTTTAGTGTTCTTCGAGCCGCACTGAAAGCCCTAGACAATTCATCCTCCAAGTCGTTAACAATTCTCCGGACTTCTTTAGGGACTTCCAAGTCGAAGTCATCTCCGCTGGCCTGAGAAGAGAGGGGGATGTGGTGTTCCTCTTGAGCTCCTCGACCTTGATGGCCTCTACGCGGGACACCTCATTGTCTCCTAGGCATGGCGAGAGACAAAGATGTCGAGCAAACCAGAGATGAGAGCGTCGCTGCGGAGAGGGACGGAGCCCAAGAACAATGTTCACTGCAGAGAGGGACAAAGGCATGAACTGTTGGAGCGAATGCACCAGCCCAACACACAACATAGAGCATAATGGAAGGTGCTTTGGCCCAAGCGGACTGCTGGCAAATAAATGCGGACTGGCTTCAAATTGACGGCCTAGTCCCATCCGAGTGTTTGGATCCGGCCACGTCCCTTGCCAAATTAAAGGCCCACATTAAATGAGGGAGGTTTGGTGAAGTCCATTGATGTGGGGGATGGCCCTGTCAGCCTCCCCCTTGTCCATGTTAACTTGACAGGCACCCGCATCCGGGGCTTGAGGTCTCCTCCTTGATTCAATGGTAGCCATCTATATATACAATCGTCTTCATATTTATTGCTTCAACGTTATTCTTGAAAATGTGTTAGTGTTGTAATGGTTTAAAAACAAACACTCCTTTCCTAATTGATGTAGTGTGATTATAATCCCAAAAGAACAAATTGGTGGATGATATGCATGATATTTGGTTGTGTGCTAGACCAATAATATTTTCATGCAATAGTTTGAGGTATTAATTAGTCTTTGGACAAATGGCTCATTCGGAGTAGTACCGGAACAAGTGTCGGATTGAGTAGACATGATAAGTCCATGGTGTTCTTAACTTCTATCAGCTCTTTTGGAGAACCAAAATTACATAGTTTTCCATATTCTATGTTATTTCCTCTAACAATGCAAATTCTGATATATTGTCTGCATAAGAAAAGACAAAAAAACATGACAAAATGTAGATAGAAAGACTATAGATTTCATTCTTAGATCTAGAGATTTGCTATGTCTGGCTACACCATGAAGATTTCTTCCATGGGGGATGCCCCATCTTGTTGTGAGGGACCGTTGTTGTCTCTATTAAGTCCATCCAAATCCGCCTATATTTCATTGAGGATTTCTTTTAGCTGAACATAGCGATGCTCGTTCCTCTCATTGGTTGTCATAAATTTCTCATGTTGCTAATATGATTCAGATCAGTTATAGCCCACTGAATCACTTCATACGTTGATGCTTGAAGCCTTTCCATGCCATGCACCATGCGCCCGATTTCCTCGGTTTCACCAACTTGAACTATGGAGGTGCCCTCGATATATTCCAAGCGAGTGTCAATGCACATAATATCGACGGAAATTTTCCTATTCTCATCTCAACTAGTTGAATCTACCTCAAAGACACAACTTAACATTTTCTTGAAATCCATCATAATTCCTTTCATCTCCATAACTTCACCTAAAATCTCCTTCATTATCGTGTCCGTCATAGATGGGACTAGAGTCTTTCCAATTTCGCCAGACATGATACCCTCTTGGCCTTTGAAGACTCGTTTCTTAATTTGTCTCTTACAGATGCTCAGACAGATATGGGGAGTCTTGACTATACCACATTTAACAAACTGCAATACATGTGAGAGATATCCCACATCAACGAGCCTACTGTCCATGGAGACAATCATGTGGGCGCTCTTATATTTCATTCATCAAAGGGTGACAAATATTAATGAACCAAAGCAAGAGCCATAAATGTGATAGTATACCATCTTGTCAACTGCCCACCTTTGCAACTGAGCAACAAATGCTTTCTACGCAAGAGACTATTGTCCAGTCTTCGAGAGGTGGATTTAAGGTTGGCCAGGGGCCCAATTTCAAGAGCTCGAGGCCCTTGGTTCATATACTTTCCAATGAACAAGACAAGGGACCATCTCACTAATGTTGGAAACATGAGGTCCATTTGATGGTGGGATTAGAGTTATTTACTGTCATTTCTCCTTGCCTAAGTTTGGTACCCTTGTTAACCAAACTATCAGCTTCCTTATTATTCTGACGCTTGACGTGGAAGAATTGAACCTTGGAAATGTCAGGGATGAAGGCCAAGATTCTTTGTTGAACTCTCTCGACCTCCTTTTGTTTTTTGGATTGAATATTTTGCATCTTTTGGATGACTATCCAGGAGTCCTCGAAGACTTTACTAGGTTCCACCATTTAGTTATGCCATAGTTTCTATTCCTTGAATTAATGCTACCCATTCTTCTTGATTATTCGTCCTCTTGCCTAAATCCCAAGCAAGGAAAGCATTTTTCTTCGTTCAAAAACTACCTCTCCTGCACCTGCTACCCCTTAAATAGTAACAACTATTATTGTAATGGTGTAATTGAATTTTATTTTCAATCAATTGATAATAAACTTTTTGAGTGTTGTTTTTTCTTTCCAATGAAAACTTTTAGAGAATCTAAGAGATTATTTCCCGCATTTGTGTATAACATCCCTATTAAACCTATTAGTGTATATCGATGTGTCTAAACTAGTAAGATTCAAATTAAGCACTTGCTAACACACCTAATAACATTTATTACATCTTATTGGACAAACTCTTTAAAATTTGTTAACATTGTTGTTGAGTATTCTAAAATATTTTCATCTTACACGTATTTGCTAAACATTTTTCTTAATGGATTTTGGAAGGCATTTCTATATGAAATTTATGTTTTGATTTTGTTAGATCATTGGATGTTGGATGACTTCATCATCATCATATTCATCTTTATCCCTTATCTTGTCATATTTATGACACATTCTCTTACTACTTTTTCCCTATACGTATCGATGATGCCATGGCATTTGGACACTTTTCCACTAAGAGCCCTCCAGAGCCCTCCACATGCTACAAACAGCGTATCATAAATTTCTCCTCCCCTCATCTTTATGGCATACTTTTGAATAATTTTTAGTTGTTATTCAACAAATATATTTAAATATAATATAACAAGAATAATGAGTTGGCAATGTCTTGTTTTTACTAATTTTATAGTTATGTGAACTATACACATTTAACGTATTTTAGTTATTTAATTAAGATATTAAAAACAATTAGTTTACTACACAATTCTTTACAACTTTTCTCTGAATCTTTTAATTATTTGATTAAGGTATTAAAATATTTATTTTACTACATAATTTTCACAAGCTCTTCTTGTAAACCTTTGTTATTTGACTAAGGTATTAAAAACAAAAAAAAATGTGAACCATTATTGTATTACAAATTGGGCATGAATAGCTCTCATTTTTTCACTTGTCTTATTAAATTAGAAAAAATATCCTTCACCATGAGTGTGATTATTCCTTTTTGTTTTTTACATTAACAATAAACATAATAATAATCAATAAATTGATTATTCTCAATAAAATATACTATAATCACAATAATTGTTTTTTTTGAGAAATATATTTATTTTTAATAAAGTTTTATAATAAGTTAAGTTGTGAAAATATTTCTTTTTTCTTGATATTATAAAATAATACACATTGATATACACATAGTACAAACTTATAAATACTTTATGAAAAATTAAAATTAAAATTAATTATTATATGAATATATTATTGATTTTCACAATAAATTTTACAATAAAAAATATTGTTTTCTTATTCATATTTTCACCTTGTGTTATTTAAAATATACATCTTAAATAGGTCTACCCTACTAAAAATCAATTATATAACTTGAATACCTCATATTTTTCTAGAAATAAATAAAAAATTAAACAAAACAAAACAAAAATAGTCAAACTATAGGGATATAGATTTTCACATTTCGAATGAAAAACAAAATATATTTTCATATTGGGGATGAAAAGTAGTTTGAATAAATTTTTTATTATATACTTTTTAGTTAAGCTGTAAATTTTTTATTTTTTTAATTTGCATTTTTAATATATAAATGGATTCAATTTCTTCAAAATCCTTTTTTTTATTATGAAATTTTGAGAAAAGAAAATATCAGAATTATTTTGGCAATATTAGGAGAGAACCCATATCTCATCAACAATTACTGTTCCAAGACCAAGTTGTCTAAGCTGGAACCAAATGCTTAGTGAATGCTGTATCACTACTTCATAGCATCAACATGGTACTGCAAAATGGTTGCATATTTTATCTCAAAAATGAAGCTTGTGGCATATGGTCTACAACATGAAAATTTGTATACTATTATAAGAATGTGAATTGATCATAACACATCAAATAGCATTTGATATCTTCCCAAAATAAAATTGGAACTTGGAGTTGTGTTTCAATGATGTAAATGTTTTTTGGTATTCTAACAATCAACAATAAGCTATACCTTACTTCAGAAGGCCTAAATGTCTAACTTGGGTATTCGTCAATTTTTCTTTCTTTTGAGATGTCATAGGAAATGTTTTTTCAGTCATGAATTCTACACATTGCAGAAAGTGATTATCTTGGGTTCTATTGAGTTGAAGCCCTTTTAACTAAGGTGTGCCTTATTTCTAGAATTTGACCAATGGATTTACATTCTTTTGCAAGAGATTGTATTCATATACTTGCCTAGCACCACAAAGTGACTAGTTTCAAGAAAAATCCACATCATTGGAAGAGTGGGGTGTTACTTGTCAGTCTTGATACTTATGCATATCACCCAGGCCACAGTAGAACATGGGCATCTAAAATGTTTGAGGCATTCATTGATCCCTAACTCTATCAATTTAAAAGCAAGTCAACCAAGGAGAAAGAAGAGGAATTCATAGCAGAATATAATCAACGCCCATTAATGTTGGTTATTAGCTAGAATAACTAAGGAATGTAATATAATATCAATAAAACTAGAGCATGCTTAGTCAGTCTAGAACACTTGCACTTCTAATAAAAGTAAAAATTCGTCATTTAGTGTTCTCAATAACTTTAAGGTCTCTGGGGAATTTAAGATGATAGATAAAGCATTGTGACAATAATCAAACTCAGCCTTAACCCACCCCTTGATTGTTGCCATGTCTAAAATTTACTACTCGGGAACAATATCCTATCTATAACACTTGTTAGATTACCAATAATAGCCGTTATAAAGGAAAATATCTGAACCTCAACGTCCTGATTGACAGAGGTCCCAACACGGTAAAATCCACTTAGAAGCCCACGGACAAAGCTAAAAGTATGCCAACCTAGAATAGGATACTTGGACCTAATGTGTTCAAAAAAAAATCTTCGGACATGAATAGGGTATCCTAGACAGCGGAAGAAATAAGAAATAATCATTAATGAAAATTCAGAAAACAATGGGAAAACAACAAACTTAAAATCACTTTATCCATTTGAGGACTAAGCCAAGGGAAAAAATCTTGTCATTCATTAAAAAAACACTATCAATTCCTGTGAAGTGAAAGAAGAGAAGTAATGTGCATACCTTGGAAGCTTCAACCCATTTGTTATTTATGAATTCAAGATGTGGGCGCAGTTTGGCATGATTAAATATCATCTCTTCTTTTGTCTGCAAGAAGTATATTATGTACTCGTGATTGTTAAGGACCTTCGTGACCACATCCATCATTCTCATAAGCATCAACTTCCTCATACAGAATAAACTGGTCTTTACTCTATTCTAAAGGGCCTGGCCTTATGTGAAGCTCATCTACTCTCTCCCTCAATTGTTTTGTGTCGTCCTTATCGTTCACAAAGTCTTTATACTCCACCAAGTACCCCACTCCCTGCATATTTATAAGTCATGCACAGAACCAGGCCCCTCTGAACCCCTCTTCATCGCTGGACACCTCCACCAGGTCACCATTACTCAACTTCAATTTATCCTCCTCACACAACACTACAAAATCAAGGTATGTTCCCACTCTTGCACAAAATTCTCACTCAAACCTTCACCAGCTTATAAGACCCATGTCTACTATGATCAAATACTAGTCTTCCATTCCTCCATGCAAAACTGAATTAAGCAATCATTCACTGAAACACAACTAAACCAAGAATAATTCAATGATGGGTATCACGATACAATGAGTAAAATTCATGGAGGAAGGAAGAAAAGTCTTGTCAATTGTGAGGCTGCGATGTGTTACATTAATTACCCGTGTTAGGGCATGTGGTACATTTCACACAGTAATGAAAGGAGTGGGCTACCGACGCGACGATTTTTCCCGGCGGCAATCATCGCGCCGGCGCTCCGACCGTCGGCGACCTCGTCCCAGCACCCGTCGCCAACGACGTCAGTTTCTCCCTTTGCCGTTAACCATGAACGTCCGTCCGTCGGAGCTCCGTCACGTCCCATCCTGTCCCATCCTGTGCTCCCACCACAATTCAAACTCCTGTGAACCCACGCCCTGCAATGATCCCCTCGCCCTGCAATGATCCCCTGCAGCTGTCCAAAAGCTTCACGACCACCTATTCAGATTCGAGCACCTGCCTTATTCGATTGAAGGTGGTTGCATTTTAATGTATTGATTGCAAAGGAATTTTGCGAGCTACTGTCTGTTTACTAGAAAAGCAAGTGGAATAGATATGGCCATTCATTCTGGTACGACCATTTGCTGTTAAAAAATCCAGGCAGAGCAACACGATTACAAGGATCATGCACTACCACCGAGCTAATAGCCCAACGGACAGGCCTCCAGGCATTGCGAATGAATTTTGCCTGAGCTAATAGCCCAACGTACAGGCCTCGAGGTATTACGAATGAATTTTGTCTGGACTAAGCATTGTTTTGAAAAGTAATTGACTGTAGCATTATTTTGAAAAGTAATGGTGGCTACTGTATTCAGCTTCACGACCTGGCTACTGTATTCAGCTTCAGCTTCACGACCTGGCTACTGTATTCAGCTTCAGCTTCACGACCTGCAAGCTCAAGATGTTAAAGTAGGGCAGCTTGCCTGGCAAGGTTCTTTGGATCGCTCAAGCTGCTCTCGGAAGAGCAAGCGATGAATCCCTTCCTCAGGCAAGGAACTGGCCACTGTGCGAGAGGTAAACTCAGGTTCTCTTTGACAAAAATAGCTTTTTACTATTTATTTAAAGTTGAATCCATTTCTCAATACGTCTCTCCCCAGAACCGGGGTTAAAGACCTATTTTTTATCTTCTGTTTTTCAAGATGTGAAAATTTGCTGCATATTTGCTATAAATTTTGTGTATTATATGTAAGATTAAGCTTCTGTTTCTGTCATTTGTTGATGCGTTGATACAGTGTTTTTATTTTTGAAATGCTTATACTCTGCTTCTAATGGTTGGAGCATGTTATACCCTGATTTTTCGCCATTCTTTTGCATGTTGGCCTTTCAGCCTTCGTTGGGAGGGTTTTTAGAGTTCTTGCGACCAAGGGGCAGCATCGATTAGGGCATTCGTGTGTAATTCGATTTGTAAATTTTGGTCCTTAAGATTTTGAAGCACCATATTTTAGGTTTAGTAATTTTTATCCTAAAGGGATGTGGGTTTAGTTTTCAGCCGCATCCTATTGTTTGCGATGGCTGATTAAAGCAAAAATGAATTTATTAATTTAATTAAAAAAATGCGTGAATATTCTGTTGATCCCAATTGGAAGCCATGGGAAGATGTTACCCCCTATTTTTTTCTAATTGAAAATGCCGTAGGTTGGTGTTAAGTGTTAATGGCAAATTTGCTTTGCAGCTCATTCTTAGAGGGTATTTTTTACCAAGCAAACAGGCGTGCCTTTGCATACACACTAGTTTCTGGTGATGTTTGTTAAGTTTGTCTTTTCTCGGTTCTATTCATTGAATATTAAAATGAGTTTGAATTCAGCTGCCAGGCTTGTTAGGATTCTTCAAGGCTTGTTTCAAGTTGGCTCACATTGACTTTGAATGGAAGATGAAAGTCATATCACATAAATGGATGGTAATCATCAATAATTAAAAAATTATGTGAATTATATTAATAAACAGTTTTCTCCTTGTGACTCATTTTCCTTTTCATAGGTGGTCCATTTTGGTGACAAATGGATTATC
>LPNX010420722.1:833902-845779 GCA_001517045.1 Pseudotsuga menziesii | reverse complement strand
ATTTACCCTTAAAACCCATTGTAGTAAATGATCCATTTCAATAATGGGGTTTAGACTTTATAGGTGAGATCCATCCTTCTTCTAGTGGCCAACATAAGTGGACTTTAAATGCCACTGATTTTTTACCAAGTGGGTGGAAGCAAATTCCCACAAGAAGAGAAACAGATGAAGTTATCATTAATTTCCTTCAAGAAAATATCTTGAGCATATTTGGATGTCCAAGGAAATTGGTAACAGATAATGCTCCAGCCTTTAAATCCAAAAATATGATATTTTTTTGTGAAGAAAATAACATTATATTAAAGCACCTTACACCTTATTACCCTCGGGGAGATGGGTTAGCAAAGTCTACTAATAAGAGTATTGTTAACCACATAAAAAAGATGTTAACAAAATAAAAGGACTTGGGAAATTAAGTTAAAATATAGTATTTGGGAAGACATGGTAACTACAAAATGTTCCATTGGAACATCACCTTTTCAGCTTGTCTATGGCATTGATGCAGTATTTCCCGTTCAATTAAGATTTCTAGTAATCAAGTTTTTGCAGGATGTAGAAGAAGAACCAAATGAAGTGAATAGGAGAATGTTTCAGATAGTTAAGCTATAGCAGGAAAGAGAAGCAATAACGAAAAAAACTGAAGCTTGTAAAAAGAAAGTAAATGAAAGTTTTGGTAAAAAAATTAAAAAAATATACTTTCTCAATTGGTGATGTAGTTCTCATGTGGGATGCACGAAATGATGAAAAAGGTAAGCATGGAAAATTTGATAATTTATCGTTGGGGCCTTTCACAATAATAAATATTTTTGGAAATAACACTTTTGTGTTACAAAATTTGGATGGGGATGAAGTTGCATGCCCAATCAATGGGAGGCTTTTGAAACACTTTCACACATATTGAGATTATTGGGAATTTAGATTCATTGTATCTATCATTACAAATTTTGTATATATGACTCCAACCCAATAAAATCAGTTTAGTTTTAGTTAAAAGGGTGTGATTCTAACATATTTTGAAGGCACGTGGTCAATATTTTCTTAAAGCCTCACAAGGAGAGCTTTATCCCCACCTAGAGCTATATGTTAGCACTGGATTTGTATCATAGTTCTACCCTAGGTCTTTTCTTAGAAAAAAAATTTCACCTTAAGTTCCTTAGATTACCATTAGATTCCTTAGTTTATAATTTACCATTTACTTATTTATTTTTTATAACGAAATAGGACAAATGTGGCTCATTTAAATTAATTCTTCCAAGTTTATTATAAATATAATGTAAAGTGTTAACCATTGATGAATGACCCATAGATTTCAAAGTTATATATTACAAATGGTCATAGTACATTCCAGTAGCACAATTCATAATGGGGTTACAAGCTAGCGCTGCAGAATTGCCTACATTTGGAAATTGGCTTGTGACATTTGTCACAAGATGGGCACGTGTTTAGTGGAGGAACCTCTGCTCATAATGACTGACAGGAGCTGACGGTATGAGCTATTCTTGAGATCATAAAATACATTGAACCAAGGGATTGTAATCCAAATTCATTTATGAAATTTCATATAACAGCAGGGAAACACATCAACCTAGAAGACGTGACCTAGCAGGACCAAAACCGTTTACGATGAAGAAATTCAGTGGAAAAATTTGCAGGTTGGAACCAACAAATATTAAGTGGTTCGAAGAATTCCCTAAATGTGCAAATATGATGCAGAACGTGGGTTGGTTTTTGTTCTGTGAAAACCTAAGCGCTCACAATTTGGAGGTGACAAATTTCTTTGTGAAGAATTATAAAGATTTGTCTATCAGTTTTCAAACCTTGTGCTTCAAAGTAAATGAAGCCACAATTGCAGAAGCAACAGGAATAACCCTCGAAGGTGAAATATGTTTTAAAAAACACTTATTTTAGGTTGATTTAAACATGTTCTCGTTTCCTGGTTTCAAAAAGCTTCATTGGGGTAAATAAATTCATTTAAATAATATAAAACCAGAATGGAGGGATGTGCTTAATATTGTCTAGCGTTACATCACCTGTGAGGGCCGATTTGCAACAGTGTTCAATTATCATTTGAGTTTTTTTATTGCATCTAAATGGTGAATCTAGGTTAAATATTCCTTATTATTTGTTTAAGAGCCTAGAAAAAATGGTCACTAGGGTAAAGAATCACCCCAACCATACCAGTCACTCTATGTTTCATCATGGCTTAATCAAATTATTAATAATCATTGAATTAAAAAAGATGGACAGATCTTGAAAACATGTTTTGTTTTAGTCTGGTTTTGAACCAGATATATTCGAGGTCCATATGCATAATGATAGTAAAGAGACAAAGAAGAGATACAAGGGTTCAAGAGGGAAGAAGATAAAAGGAAAACATGCAAGCAATCAACCAGAAAAGGAAGTCAATGCTGATAATGACCCTGTGATAGAAATTTCAAAAATAGAGCTATAGTGGGAATTAGTTTCTGAGCTTCAAAAGGAATAAATGGTTGCTCCCAATATTCCCAGGGAGGTTGAATAAAATAACATGGCCCTAGAAATTTCCTCAAGTACAAAGAATCATGATACCCATGCTCCCAAGAATCGAGGAAGAAACTGGAGACACAAAACTAGACCAAAGAATAACTGAGGATGAACATGAAGGCTATCCTTAATTCAAAGTTTCAAAAATACGTTGTAATTGTCATAGAAGATCCTCCAACGATGAAGATATACAAGTTGCAGATGAAGAGTATCATGCAGTAGATCAAACCCTCAAGGAGATTCATGAAGAATTGAGGTATACACCATATCTGCTCAAGGAAGCTTGTAAATATAAAGGTAAACAAAAAGTTTTTGAATTTGAAATAAGTACTTGTTACAAACCCTCAGTTATTGAAGAATTAAATGAACATGAGGATCCTGCACATCAAAAGGTTATGGAATCACTGTCAGAAATTGAAGTCCTAAAAAAATCATTAACCTATTTTAAATATCAAAATGGATATTTGAATGAATCAAATGAAAAGTTAATGATAGCAAACATGAGGCTGAGGGAATATCTAGAAGAGAGCAATGGAAGTTATCAAGAACTAATAATAGCTTCCAAGGAAGTACTAAGGAGAAAAAGACTCATTTAGCAACAAAATGAAGAGCTTATGGGTCAAAATAAGGAACTCCATTTAACCAAGATCTAAACAATGGATGAAGATTACTCTTGGTTGTAGAGGAGATAACATGCACTTGATGTATTGACAATTTTAGAAGAAGCATATTGGAAGTTGTGACTGATCGTGTTTGAATACAACTTAAGGTATGTGGATACTTTTCAGGCGTAGGAATCAAGTCATATTTCCAAAATATTTGATGGAAGATTTTAGGTTATGATTATCATCTTCATTTGCCAGCCGTTAGTGATAGATGGCAGACTTTATGTTATGAGTCATAGATATAGATAGAATATGTGGCATATTTTCTACTTTTGGTTTGTTATATCCATAAATCCTGGATCCCAAACTGTTATAGTTTCAAAGTATTT
This sequence comes from Pseudotsuga menziesii, assembly GCA_001517045.1. Taxonomy (NCBI): domain Eukaryota; kingdom Viridiplantae; phylum Streptophyta; class Pinopsida; order Pinales; family Pinaceae; genus Pseudotsuga; species Pseudotsuga menziesii. The sequence goes on along the minus strand of LPNX010420722.1, from coordinate 842,262 downwards.
TGTGTGTGTGTGTGTGTGTGTGTGTGTGTGTGTGTGTGTGTGTGTGTGTGTGTGTGTGACAATGAAGAATAGGAAAGGCATTAGGAAATAACTTTGGGAGATAAAACTACATATCATCTGTATCAGGCATGTATTTCATATTTTTTTGGTTTATATAAAAAACTATCTTGGAAATTATTATGTTATATTCGAGATGTGCCATTTTTGTTATCTTCTCATAAGGAATGTTTATGTTCATTTTGAACACCTAATTCATACCTTTTGTCTCTAATAAATGTTTTCTATCCTAGAATTCTTGTGAATGGGTTGATATTTATTATGCACTCTATATTTGAAACTCTCTCTTTATATAATGCATACTCATAGTCTTTTTGTATGCTCATAGTTTAGTCATCTATGTTGTTTGGTTACCTTATACCTGATCTCCACTTCACCTATAAAATATATCCATAAGCCAAAGCCTAGTCATCTAATTGAAAACTTCAATATTATTTGGACTTTGAGCCTTAGTAGTCTAGGTGTAGATTACAGTGATAACATACAGGGAAGAAAAAATGGCATTTGTTTAAATATGGAGCAAAATTCATAGTAATAGCACATCATATGAAGAAAAATATGTCGCTTGTCTCTATTGTGTTAGGATATTAATCCTCCTTTATCGAATATAGTCTATTTGGTCATTTTTCCTAACTTAGGGAATTATTATCACTGTACTAGAGTATGGGGGACACACCTAGAGGTTATATGCTACTTACTACAACTTCATGCATGCGTTTATGTGCCTCTGGGACCAATCCCTACATTATAGGATCCCACTCTATGTGCCACCAGCAGCCTACTTCAGCTGGTTGTGGTAGGTAAGCACTTATGCTAAGTTATCCTCCGGTTACAATCAATTAGATCACTATTAGTTAGACTAGCACCAGTTTTGCATGCATGTAGGGAATGTGGTGCATTTTTTCCACCTACCTCATCAGTTAACTAATTGTAGACTGATTTAGACATCAGGAGTTAAACTACTGAACTCCAGCTGTAATTTTTCCACATTGAGTTAGCTAAACAATCAACTTCAACTGGTATATTTCAATCCTATCCACATTATTTGCACTCTATTTATTATATAATCATTGTATTGATGAATGAATGAAGATTAATGTTGTGATTATTTGAGCAATTCTTGTCCAATTTATCTGAAATTTGTGTCATGAATTATTTGCTCATTGTATATTGATCTTAATTATTCGACTGCATAATTCCTTTACAATAGCTCTCATATTGGCCTATAGATCCATGGTTCTCAATTTTAACATGGTATCTGAGCCTTGTTCAAGCTAGCAACAAACCTCAGAAACCTCCATTGTACACCAGAAACAACTGAGTTTCCACATAATTCTTGGAATCATAGCATTGCTCCCTCTGAATTTTGTCCAGAGAAGGCTATCCAGGTGTAACAGACTCTGAAAAAAGTACACATGTTGAGGTGGAAGTCTTTGAACTCACATATGATTGCGAATTGGTTTTTTTTGTAGTGATTTTTTGTAGGTACCTACGTAACCTTTTGAAAGATTTGATAGATCAACATATAGTGAAATGGAGAATTAGTCTGCTAATACACCCAGAATCCTTACACCCTTCAATTACATTTATTATAGGGAAGATATGTAGATGGACTTGCGTAACTGAGGGGTTGTATAGGATGGAAATGGGAAGAGAAGTTGAGCCCCAACAGTATGCTGAGAAATCCAAGGTTTTGAACCAGCTAGATGAAGCCTTTGGCTTCATGTGCATCCACATCTCTAGGGATCTTCTATTTCAACTTGAGGGACTCAAAACTCCTAAAGAAGCATGGGACAAGCTTGAATCTTTGTTTGGAAAAAAATATGAGCTTAGAGTACATATTCTGGAGAATGAACTAATTGCACTACAACCCACCAATTTCGATACTATTCAACGATTCTTTTCAAAATACAAATCTCTAGTAATTCAATGCAAACACTGTAGTATAGAAAGGAATGATGAGGAGCATGTGTTGTCAATTCTGAGCAAGCTTGGCTCATAATTATCAGTCTTTGTCTCTACTTTCCATTCCAAATTGGAAGATGCCTTCTCTAGATACTTTTACATATTCTTTGATACAAGAGAAAGAAAAATTGATTCAGATGGGAGTGCTTCAAACCTCCAAGAAAAAAGGGAAGGATACCAAAAATACTATTTTGAATCCAAAGGAAAATTAGAAATTTTCCAATGGAGCCTCAGGTTTCAAGAAGAAGAAGAAATTTGAGAAGGCTAAGTGTTCCTATTGTATTAGAGGCTTTCATCCAGAGATCTAGTTCATGAAGAAAACCATTGATGATTTGTCAAAACTCCTTAAGAATAAAAATATTTCTCTCCCACAAGGCACAAGGAAGTCTGAAGAAGGACAACATATAGAAGAACATGCAAGTTTCCATGCATTGAAAGCAAGTGTCTCTCGATCAAAGGATATTCTAATTGATTCAAGAGAATCCAATCATATGGTTGCTTCCAAACAATCATTCACCTCTCTGGAGATCTCAGGAGGACCTGGAATTCATAAGGGGGATGAATCACAGAGCCCAACGATAGGTATAGGTTCTATTAAAATACAAAATGGAGAGTTCAAAAATGTACTCTATGTGCCCTCTCTTGTGGCAAATTTGTTATCTGTATATCAGATGACACACACTGGTTCACCAAAGCGAGTGGTATTTGGAACTGACTCAGTATAGATCACAGATATATCAACTAGGAAGATTATAGAGAAAGGAGTTGCAAACCATGCATTCAAGGAATATGATTTCTCACACTTTCTGCCATACTCAGATCCAGTACAACCTCAGCAGCCATTCAAAAGGGGAGGTAAAAACATTCTATCTACACCTTTTGTTAATAATGTATTGTCTAAAGTTTCAAATTCAGAAGATGAGAGACAAGATCATAGGAATGTATTGATGGTTACTTTGAATATATTATACATTTTTTAACTACGGGAAAAGCACTAGAAGGATTTAGCATAGCACAAAAGAAACAATTGGTTGTAAAAATTGCAGATTTTCAGCTTATAGTTGGATATTTATATAAGTTAGGACCAAATGATATATTGGGTCAATGCATCTTAGAACATGAGCGAATGATGGTGTTAGATGAAGCTCATGATGGCGTGGAAGAGGGTCACTGTGCAGGGAAAGAGACAACGCAAAAAATCATATAGGTCATATTATGGTGTCCTACCCTTCATTCATATACGCTTAACTAACAAAAGGTGTAGATAGAATGTTTTTACCTCCCCTTTCGAATGGTTGTTGAGGTTGTACTGGATCTAAATGAAAGGAAGAAAAAGTGGGTGAGTAAGATTCAATCATTTGACTTTGATATTGAATACGTGAAGGGAAAGAATAATGTGGTAGCTAATGCCTTATCTAGAATACCTTATATTTCTCTAATGGATGTAGCAGAAAATTGGAAAGCCATATTAGAAGTAGAATATGCCAAGGATAAGTTTTCTTGTGAACTTTTTGATGGTACTAACCATGATGATAGGTATAAGATGTTGGAAGGAATAATATACTACAAATATAGAATCTATTTGGTCCCTGGTTAGAGTTTGAAAGAGAAAGTTTTAAAGAAAGCTCACAATTTTCCTCTAGCAGGACACCCTGGTTTCTTCAAAACATACAAAATGCTGAGAGAAAGGTTATCATGGAAAGGGTTGAAGGACGATATTTTGAAATATGTTAGTGAATTCCCCACATTTCAGCAAAATAAAGTGGAGTGCACTCATCCAGGTAGCCTCTTACACCCCTTTCCTATTCCAGAACGAAAATGGGAGAGCATTTCCATGGACTTCATCACTGGTTTAACCAAGGTACTTGGTAAGGATTGCATATTGGTACTTGTGGATAGAATCACTAATTTTGCTCATTTCTTTGATGTTACTACCACTTTCACTGCTGCATAAGTGGTTGAACTATTCTTTAAATAAGTTTTCATATTGCACGGGATTCCCAAGATCATTGTTGGTGACAAAGATAACAGATTTTTGAGTGCATTTTGGCAAGAACTCTTCAAAATGGTGGGGAGAAATTTGACACCTAGCACAATATATCATCCACAAATTGATGACGAAGAGGGTGAATCAATAGTTTGAAGGCTACTTGAGGAACTATTTTAGTGGGAAACAAAAAGCATGGATAAAATGGTTGCATTTGGGTGAGTTTTGCTACAATACTACTTTTCATATGTCCATTGGCAGGTCTCCTTTAAAATAACTTCATGGTTATGATGCATCCAATTTTATTGACCACATTTTTTGTGATAGTAGAGCTCCAAAGGCTAAGGATTGGATTGAATAAAGTCAAGAAATTGTGAAGGTTTTGAAAGATAACTTGCAGGTTGCCCAAAATCAGCAAAAAAAAAATGCACACCAACATATATCGGAGAGGCACTTCCAAGTGGATAACTTGGTATATTTTAGGTTTCATCCCTATAAAAAAACCACCATAAAGGGTAAAGGTTCAAAAAAACTCAAACCAAGGTTTTATGGTCCCTACAAAGTGATTCGAAAAGTTGGAGAAGTAGCCTATGAATTGGAGCTTCCCATAGGAAGTAAAGTTCGTAATGTATTTCATGTGTCATGTATAAATAAGTTTATAGATCAACATATTTAAGTCTCAGATACATTACTTCCTTTGGATTATGAAGGACAACTTTTTCTCATTCCAGAAAAAATATTGAAAACAAGGGAAAGCAGGTTAAGGATCAGAAAAATAAAAAATACTTGGTACAATGGAAGGATTTTCCTAGTGAGGAAGCCACTTGGGAAGATGAATTTTTTTGCAGCATCCAAACTTGGCATTTCTTGAGGAAAATCAATATTGGGTGGGGAGGACTGTCATGTCCCCATCATAATGAGACTACTAGTTAGCAATTTTTCACCCACCTACTAGTCCCTTAGGTTGGGGAGGAGGCATTAAATATTGAAATAAGGGAGCTATGAGACCCAAGAGAACCTTAGTTTTTCATTTACACATTAAATTGGGTCATACAAATAATAAATATGGAGAACATAAATTGGCATTGCTTCATGGAGACCTTGGGTGGCTAGATTCTTCCTTACACATGGCATGACTTAACCCCAAATTCGAGATTATGAGTAATGGAACATTCTTGGAAGGTGAAGAGGTGTCAATTAACATGTCACGAGCCCAAGGATTTGAATAGTTGAAGATGAATAACTCCCCATGGAAGAGTAAGAGACTAGGAAGAAACTAAGTGCCACTTGTAGCTCGAGATTCCATGCGCTTTATGACAACAATGATGGAAGATTCTATGAAAAATCATACCTGATTGCAGACCCGATTGCAGACCTATGACAATATGACATGTCAAGGATAAAAATATCCTCCAAGAGGGTGCACTTGGGTTTTGGTAGCAGCAATTCAAATTTGGAAGAAGATGAAGGGATGAGGAGAAGGACAAGTGTCACGTGGGTTACTAAACATCAAGGGTAAGTTGGAGGAAGCCTATGAGAGGGAATTTGACCTTGGAGGACCTTAGGAGGGTTATTAAAATATGTATTAAGGAATGAGAATGGATTTTGATCATTTGATAATTTTCCTTTGGCATTTTGGAAAGCACTAGCTTGTCCATTGCATGGTGAGTGCTCACTTGCCCTGCTAGTGAGCCAATTTCGAGAGAGTTGTATTCTCATCCAAATTGGTTGTTGGAGAGGCAAACCTAACCTCTCAACTGGAGCTTAATGGAGTTTTTTTTATTTTAGAGAGTAGGTTTCTACAATTCATGACCCATATCTCCTCCCATTCTCTCAATCCCTACTTCAATATTCCCATGTTTCTCTATGATGGCGCACTTGTGTGAATGGTGGTTGCGCCTTGTTGAGTCCAGATGATTCCCAAGAATGGGTGAATTATTTATGGAACTGTTATATTTATCCCATCCTCTATGTAAGTCAAAATTAGTAGAAATTCATATGCAAAAATGTCCACATTTCCAAACTATGGTGTGACTAGTTTCCATGTGTTGGTTTCCCATTTTAATGGAGTTGTATATATGAATTGTGTTGAGTATTTTCTCTGCTGTTATATGTTGTTGGTGAGATATTTATATGATTTTAACGATCTACATTCCCTATTCTCTGTTCTGAACGATTACATATACAATTTATGAGTCAAAGTTAAGCTATATTACATGTCGTTTCCCTTAAGTAAATATCACTAAGTATATGCATTCGAATACAAATATTTAAATATCTGTTGCATAAATAATAACCACACCAAATGAAAATAAATGAAGTATAATATCAGTCCCCATACTCTATTTGAAAATTTGGGAAGGTCGCATAGGAGTTGGAGAGCCATTTCTGCTCACATCCTAGGGGTAATTGCACCACAATTTAGTAGTAATTTCACCATTTTTTCCAATGACCCAAAAATCAAGTTGCAAATGTCCATAACCTATTATAAAGTGACAAGAAAGTCCATTGAGTGGTCCTAAGACTCACCATATCAGTATCTACCAAATTTGAGGCTCTCTTGTGCCATTCGAAACCCCTAGAGTCAAGACTAGTCAATAAAATTTTCCCCGAATTCCGCCTTTGTTTGGAATTTTCAAATTGGGTCATTACATAGCTCATTCAAGATTGCCCACTTTTGTTGAGTGTCTATGTAAAGCATTATTTCAAAACAAAATGAATACTTTATTAATAATTTGATATATGTGTGTGTGTGATGATTATGATAATGCTTACCATCTATTAAGACTAACTTTGGTTTATCATAACTTTAGAAAAAAATGATAAGTGATTATTTTTATGTTCCAAAATATTAGAGAGAAGCTTTCCTAAATATCCATAGTTTTGATGAGTTAATTTTATGAAGATCAATATATTACATATATTTTATAATTGATATATACGGAGTTCATGAGAATCCATTATTACTTTAACAAAGTTGTTTTCCTTCTTCAAGCTAGATAAATACATGGAGTTCATGAGAGTCCATTCTTATTATACCAACATTGTTTACTTCTTTAACCTAGATAAAACACTATTGATATTTTAAATCAGGTTAATAACCTACTTATATCTTAATTTTCTATTTTCCTCAATTTCTTTATTGCCTCACAATTTCTCCATGACATTGTTTCTAATTATATCAATACTATGAAAAATGATCTCATAGTGTTGGTAATAACTCCCGATTCGATTATTCCATTGACATATCAAATATTTATACATTTCATGAGGCGGTTGAGTACCAGCCTTTTCGCCTTCCTATGCAACTATTCATATTCCTACAATTTATTTATTTACAATATATAATCCCCGACGGATTATATTCTAATAATCCCCCTCTTAATCCAAAGGGGTGTTCGTAAGTCTGAGCATGTTTCTGAATCTTTCAAACTTTTCTTGTCCAAGCGCTTTGGTGAAGATGTCTGCAACTTGATCATTTGTGGAACAATGTCGAAGATGGACTGTCTTGGCCTCTACATGATGTCGAATCAAATGATACTTTGTGTTGATGTGTTTGGTTCGATCATGGAATCTAGGATTCTTAGCCAGCTTGATTGCAGAAGTATTGTCGACCAACAATGGAGTGGAGTTCTCTTGTTTTTCTTGCAAATCTTCAAGTATCTTCCTGAGCCATACTATTTCTTTCGTTGCTTCAGCTGCAACCACATATTCCGCTTCTGTTGTTGAATCTGCTGGAACTGACTATTTGCGTGATCTCCATGAGACAGCTGCTGATCCAAGACTCATAGTGTATCCAGAAGTTGATACTCCTATCTCCTTATCGCCATCAAAATATGAGTCTGAGTACCCAATAAGTTTGAAGTCATCCACTTTAGAGTACTTGAGTCCAACGTCTTGAGTCCCCTTCAAGTATCTTAGAACTCTTTTTGCAGCTGACCAGTGTCCTTCACAAGGTTTATGCATGAACCTTGAAAGTATGCCAACAACATAAGAAATATCTGGTCTAGTTGTTGTAAGGTAGACAAGATTTCCTACCAGTTGTCGATACTTGGTCGCATCTTCAAATTCTTTTCCTTTGCTTGATGTGAGCTTCATTTTCTGTTCCATTGAAGTAGATATAGGATTGCATTTTGTCATGCAAAATTTGTTTAGTAGTTCTCCAACATATTTTTTCTGAGATAGGAATATGTACTTAGGATGTTGAGTGACTTCAATTCCTAAGTAATAGTGGATATGTCCCATATCTGTCATTTCAAAGATCTTTTTCAAATCTTTCTTTATGGATGCTATATAGCTCTCATTGTTCCCTGTCATTAAAAGATCATCTACGTACACCACAAGATATATA
>LPNX010420722.1:774477-831911 GCA_001517045.1 Pseudotsuga menziesii | reverse complement strand
TTTTGCTTCTACCCCCTCTGCCTCTGAAATTTCTTCTTCCTCGTCCTCTCTTGCTGCAATCTCCCTTGGAAGGGTCTTTGGATTGGTCTTTGCCAGCTATGGTTGCACCAATACTAGATGCCAAAGAGTGCATCTTTTACAACTGTTAGTATAATTTACAATATTGATCTTAACATGACAAAGCGAAAAACAATAACCTTGCAGGTCTACAGTCTCTGCCAAGGTGAATACAATGCAAGCTTCAGATGAGCATACACAAGCTTCTTCAATATACAAAATATATCAGTCACTATGCAATATATCAGTCTCGGTATCACAATGCAATATATCAGTCTTAGTATTCTGAATACTAAGATTGGTCTTCAAGTAGGTCTTCAACAGGCTGTAGCAACACAGGCTGTAGCAACACAGGCTCGCAGCTCCACAGGTTAGCAGCATTTCAAGAAGTAGACAACAGCAATATTAACATACTTCTTACAGCCTTCAACGCATATATCAGTAGTCTTCAACGCAGCACTAGGCAGTCTTTAGGGTCATTGGAGAGAAATCACAGTAGCTCCACCGTACAATAGTCTTCAATGCACAACTCATAATTCAAAGGTCTGAGCTCGAAGGTCCCAACACAGCTTCACAGGCTACACGCAGGCACAGCTTCATGCAGGCACAGCTTCATGGCAAGCACACACAGGCTTCAGGCTTAGTCTACAGGCATCAGCTTCAACATATATCAGTATATGTAGGATATATCAACACATATATCAACGCATATACCAGTCTTCATCGCATAACTGAGATAACAACTCTCCACGCAGCTCCTCGAATTAGAACTCCAGGAAGCTCTTTAAGGCAGGGTATACTCACTCAGTCACAGGCCTCCACGCACAGGTTCAACTGGTTGTATTGTAGGCTATATAATTGATGTCCCTTCTAAACTCATTTGGGATACCAAGAGTCGATATAATCGATACAATGTCACTTCTTTCTAGACTATGGCGCATGCTGAGAGGGACTTCCATCGGTTTCCTTCACGTTGGGTTCAACAAGAATCTTGAAACCCTTACACTAATGAGGAACAACCACACAATGGACTCTCTCTCTCAAGCAATTTTATATCTATACTGCAAATCACTATAATATATGTAAGTCTACGCCTCCAAATTCATGAGCAATTGCTCTAAAATTTATTATTATGGCGATGCATTCAATACTTATTCCCATAAAATAGCCAAATGCCAACAATACGTAGTCATCAACGCAGGCTCCAACCAGCAGATATACTTAACGCCTACAACAAACAACATACAACAGACAGCAGAGAGGTTGTTCAAAAACTGAATGACTGCGCAGAGAACAGCGATGAGAGAGCAAACAAGTAAGGAGAGGCCTCAACACCCAAACACAACTATTCACGGGATCTCCACATTGAGTCTTTCACATCATGACAGAGAAAAAGAGAGAGATACACGAACTAGGGTTAATTTAGGGTTTTATGCAGTCTCTTCTCCAACAATATGGACTCAGCGGATAATTCAAATCTGGAGGAGATCATAGTCATATATCGCAGCATGATCAGTCTTTAAAATCGCAGACATAAAATATCAGCAGAGGCACACAATATGGTTGTCTTTGCTACGTACCAGTCTTCAATATTCAAGGGATATTCAATGCAATATTCAACAACTACAAATCGCAGTCTCCAAATCAACACGCAGTCTGCAAGAATACTCAATGCAGATATTTTGCAGTCACGATAGCAATATGTGTTATTATTCAGCATAAAACACAGTCTTCAACACACAGTCTCCAACACCTTTAGCAGTCTCCAACACGCAGCAGTAATATGGAGGAGATACCGCATATCGCAGCATAGATCACAGCACGCAGCATAAACTTACAGCGTGGAAGAATTAGGGTTTCCTCTACAAAATAGCAGCACACAAACTCAATCATGAAGGAATTGTAACGCATACAATGCATGCGACTCAACTGGCAGACTGATGAAGCAGTCTGGCAATGGACTGGAAAGCAAAATGCCAGGAATGGGCAGACTGGCAACAGGAAGGAGTTATGGCAGGCATGCAGCCAGGCTCTGATACCACTTGTTGGTAATAACTCCCGATTTGATTATTCCATTGACATATCAAATATTTATACATTTCATGAGGCGGTTGAGTACCATCCTTTTCGCCTTCCTATGCAACTATTCATATTCCTACAATTTATTTATTTACAATATATAATCCCCGGCGGATTATATTCTAACACATAGTGATGAAGAACGTCAACAAGAGACAAGTGCAAAAGGTAAACATTGAGCTTAATGACCAAGCTACCAATTTGTTGGGTTTGAGAGCTTGCTTACCTCCAAAGTGAGTAATTCTTTGGGTTAAGGTGCTAGATTGCACATCCAAGTGAGTGATTTATCTCCTTTTCGGGGTGAAAGAGTTTGTGTGCCTCATCGGTTGGCATTTTCTTTTTGTTTTGAGAGGCTCCTTGTATTATGAGGTGAACAATTTTCCCTCTAATGACTAACTTCTAAATTAAAGGGGTAGCTTTAGGGAGGTGAGAAATTTGTCCCTTGAAGCTTTTTATATCTTTTTTTTTACACCTAAAAAACAATCTTGATATTCATATAGAATCACAGAAGTTTACTATCATTCTGCTCTTCCTTGCCATCCATTTCTAAGCTTACATAATCCTTCACTCAATATTTTTATATCTACTTTAAGCGGAACCATCTAAATTAAATCAAAAACAAGAAAACAAACATATCCTACTTTCTAGTAATGGACTCCATGGAAAAGGGCATGCAGATTTGTGATGTGAATATTCATGTAACTATCTGTGTTATCCTCAAATGGATTCTTACCGTTGGCTCTTCATTTCCCTTCTCTACTAAACTTGCAATTGATTTCCTCAAGGTTCAACAAGAGCTTTACACCAACTGGATTTTAGTTTTCCTTTTCAACATTTTTTACTCTCCAACAAGAACCTCCTATCTTCATATTATTGCACCTTCTTTGGGCAATTGCTAGTATTATTTTTATAGAGGACACATGTTAGCTTGAGAATGAGCACAAAAGGAGTTACACTTCCTCCTAAGGATGTAGAATGTATCTCTTCCCCTAAACCAACATAGATCCATCTCAAAAGAGATCTACCAAGGGCAGATAAAGATCAAATTTCTTGAGACCTGCAAACTCATATTTAAAGAGAAAATGTTGAGAAAATCTCTAATGCAATGTTAATGGTTTTAATTTATATAATTAATATAATTTTTTATATAATTTGAGCCAAAATATATATATTAAGTACACATGTGAACTCAGAGGATTGATTTACACATCTCGTACTAACTCCGCTGTGGAATGTGCCTCTTTAGCACAAAAAAAAACACTCCAAATTTTTTCCTGGTGAGCTTAGAGGAAGAGAAGAGTACTTCATGCACGATCTATGGACTCGAATGCTTTTATTTTTATTTTAACCTATTAAAAAAGAAAATCATTTGCAAATTTATTGTGAATACCTCTGGACATGGATGCGGTGCAAACTTGTAACTTGTTAGAGATCTGTCAAAATAATTGAGCAACTTTCAAAGTTCAAAGGCTCTCAAGAAAACCATAGCCATTGAGCCATAAAAAATGAAAATCCAGAAAATGAAGGGTAGACTTGCATAGATTCAGCAACTACAGCACAGCCTATGCCCATGCTTTGAAATCAAACCCGCACAACGCAGCAGATTCAGTAACTTTCCATTTGATTTCAAAGAATTGGAAGAATCGGCATAGAGATCAGAATTTTATTAACAATAATAACCACAAGCTTTTATAATGAAAAACTGACACAAATAATAGTAAATGCAGGCAGTCTTAAAGGCAGCAACAGAGCATATCTAAGCAGCACTCGCAGGTCTCGAAACAGCAACAGCAGCAGCACAATGCGAAGAGACTGCAAAATAGAATACACGTTCCAGATCAAACAACAGATCTACATGACCTAAATCTGAATCAAAGTGAAAACAATTAGTTATATTAATATATGATCTACTAACCAGGTATACAAACAGCCTTTCTCCTCATTGCGGGCCTGAATAACTTCGTAGTACGATATTTGCTCAACTGTTGGAGCGTCCATCTTGACCTAAAATTACAATTAACAGGAACTATACAGAAACCTAAAAATAGAACAATAATTCAGAATTGCAAAACACACAATGAATATACACTTCCTTGAGCCTTACAATTTATAAATGCAGAACACAATGTTCCATGTGCTGAATGAGTAATGTTATCCACAAGATCAATGTAACTGCCATTCAATAGTCACCTACCAATCATTCCATTCGTCCAACAGATATGTTGTTGAAAACGTGGCGTCACTGTTCTGTTTTTGTTTTTCTTGGCGTTGTTAACTTTTACATATTTTAAAATAATTAAAAAGAGAGGGTGATTTCAAAGCAGTTGCAGTTGGATTATATCATGCAATGAACTTTGATGTCTTAACCTAATGTCTCAAGGCTGCATGAGATTGATTCCTACATTTATGGGTATTCAAAATTTTAATGCTTTTCAGAAGCTCTAACTTTTATGCTGTTTTTTACATGTTTTATTTGACAATAAGGGTGCCCTTTGGACCCCGCCACAATATTTAGTTAGCAGGACAAAAGTTTCTCCATCATGGTTTTGGAAAATGTGATTAGATTTTACTATTAAACAAATCATAATTGTTTGTCATTGTGTAGGATACATGGCTGGGGAAGTCGGGTATAGCTGTCTTTACTTTTATATATATATATTTTTTAAATTTCTATTATTTCATTTTAAATTTTATTTTTTTAATCTATTTTCTTTTATTATTTTTTTGTCTTTTTTTGTTTTTAGTCAATTATGTTGATAGACTTTGGACTTGATTAAGATTTAAATAAGCTTCAATTAAAGAGTGAGTTAAAGAAATGGGTTATAACAATTTGTTTTTGTTTTTTCATATCATTTTGTTTGTTTGTTTATTAAATAGTATTTGTTTTGTGCTTATATTAACTTTAACAATATGGTATGAATAATGGATATACAATTATATATTTTAACCTTTATTTAACAACTAACTATCTTCACAAAACTCCTCAGTGGTTGGTTATGCCTATAAACATTCACCTACCACTTTACTTGTAATTGTATTAGTTTAACCTCGTTAGTAAAATCTTAATTTAACATTTACTAATATTATGTAACTTCCATTTAAGTGAAATCTAATTCTTTATTATTTTTATTGTTTATAATGACTATCTTTTAAGACTTACATAATTCTTACTCTTTCCAAATTTTAAATATTTTATCATTTTTAATAACTTCTTTATATAGTTGTTAAATTGTTACAGAGGGGGTTCATTGTCCCACAAATAAAGGGGTCTCATACACCAATTTGGTGTCTAGCTTGGTGGTGACCTTAAAAATAGATTATTATTATTATTACTAGCACCAACCATATTACTAAGATTAATATGTTTGAAATAAGCCCAGCCGTATATATTTGACATATTGATAATGTTTTTTTTACTAGAGAATGTGCCAATTACTTATATCTAATAGTTAAGCTAATATAACAACAACTTAATTTATGGTTGTTAAGCTCATAGTTGAAGCTAGGCTCATAGTGTTATCATCATTGGAGTTAAGCTAATAGTTGTATCTAATAGTTAATTTAAAAGTTAATATAAAGCTTAGACTATGCCTTATGCACATTAACTCGACTGTGAAGTGCCATATGGAGTTCAATTCTCACATAATTTGCACATTACCTAAGTGATTGTTCTTGGTGCATGGTTTCATTGAAATCAAGGTCAACTTCTCATGCTAAGAGATGGAGTTCATCTAAATTTATTTTAATAGTTGTATCACTATTGGAACAATCTAATAGTTATCCAATACAACAACTATTAGAGTTGAAGTTAAGCTAATAGTTGTAAAATAATTGGATTTAATCTAATATTTACTCAATATAACACTGATTAGAGTTGAAGTTAAAGTAATAATTGCATAATCATTGGAGTTAAGTTAATTGTTGTATCTAATAGTTAATTGAAAGTTAATATATTGGTAATTGCAATTCAAGTAAAAGTCATGATTCGAGTTGAAGTTAAGGTAATAGTTGTATCATCAATGTAGTTGTATCTAATAATCGAATAGTTGAAGCTGAAGTTTATTTTTTCCAACTATCATGAATTGTACTTATCATATGTTAACTAAGCTATTTTTAATTTTTTTGAAATAGTTAATTATGAGTTAGACTAACCTCATTTAAAAAGAATCTAAAACCTAATTATATCTATATGGAAAACCTAAATATGTAATATGAAATGTATATTAGCTAGATGTCCAACTAGTCCAACTACAAGATGCGGAAGTTTATTAGGAGTTTGGAGGAGTTTATTAGGAGTTCAACTATTTTATTAGGAGTTCGACTCTTACATGACTCACATTAGCTAGACTCCTAGATGCCAAATGCAGTTGGACTAAGCCTTAAGTGATTATAGTTGAAGTTAAGCTAATAGTTGTAGAATCATTGGAGTTAAACTAATACTGGTACTAATAGTTAAGCTAATAGTTATCCAATATAAATGTGATTAGAGTTGAAGTTAAGTTAATAGTTCTAGAATCATTGTAGTTAAGCTAATAGTTGTATCTAATAATTGATGGAGTCAAGCTGGTAGTTGTATATAATAATCAAATAGTTGATTACTTTTAATTTTTACAACTATCACTAACTGTACTTATCACATGTTAATTAAGTTATTTTTTCTTTTTTTTTGAAATTTTTAATTATTAATTTTGAACGAATGCCATAGAATCAATCTAGA
This sequence comes from Pseudotsuga menziesii, assembly GCA_001517045.1. NCBI lineage: Eukaryota > Viridiplantae > Streptophyta > Pinopsida > Pinales > Pinaceae > Pseudotsuga > Pseudotsuga menziesii. The sequence continues at coordinate 825,058 of LPNX010420722.1, read as the reverse complement.
CAATACACTTGTCTCATTCTGGTTTAATCTTGGACGACACTCATAGAATCAATATGGATAGTACACATGTCTCACTCTCGTTTGTAGATGAAAAAGCATAGATGGTAGTCATTCCAAAATTCTAACATATATACACCTTCGAGGAAATTATTATTATTAAAAAATATTAATTTTCCATACAAAAATTGACTCTTTCCTTTTTATTTTCATAAATCATCAATTAAAAAATATTTGAATAAATTATCGAATTAAAATAATACATTTTAAAAATATTGTGTATTGTGTCCATTACATATTTTATAGTAAATTTTAATTAATTTTGATGGTATTCGTGGGATAAGTAGTTTTGATAATGAGATGGGCATTTATCATGTTTATAAATAAATATTTAAAAATTAAAGATTTTAATATAAAGAAAGTTTGAGGACAAATTGAATATTATATACAATTTAATATGAAAAAATTAATGGAGGGTGGAAAGTTTATTTTGGTCATGAAAACAATAAATCAACAAATTTTGTGATGTGGGATAAAAAGAAGTTCCCTTTTGAAATTCTACCCACTCTTTTTATCTTGTATGGTTGTGAAGTTTGAGGTTGCAACATTTTTAGAGAATCCTAGAGAAAAATATAACAAAACTTCAAAAGCGTTTTATAACGTATAACCTCAAACTCAAAAGCAATACACCATATCCTACCCTCATCTAAAAGTGGGTCTTCCCCCATCGAGAGCATCATTGTGACTAAGTACTTGATGTATAAATATATGATAAATAACATGGGAGATCAAAGACTTCCTAAAATTGCTACAAAATCCAATCAAGACCACCTACAACTCAAAGGAGGTTGGTATAAAGATGCCACAACTTGGTTACACCGTTGGGGGATTGACGAAAATGTCACTTTGCAAAATATCAATAACATTAAAATAGTATTACTTCTAAGTTTAAAGAGAAAATGTGGGGTGAGAAAGAATTAGAGGGTAAAATAAAATTAGGATACTATAAGGAGGTCATTAACTCTAATCTAGAAGATTAAAAGTATATGTTTTACTAGGTTGATGAAGAAAATTAATATAGCCAAGATAAGAACGAACTCACGTGAGATTCATAGTGAAACGGGGCTTTGGACAATTCCTAAAACACCATGGGTGGAAAGGATTTGTCATCTTTGTGAGATTACGCATTTTGATCATGAACTCCACTTTCTCTTTAAATTCCTTGTGTATACCCTCATTAGATTGCAATTTCATAATATTTTCTACAACATATACCTCCCTAACCTTCTAACATGTCAAAACCAAGGTGACCTAGGAACCCTTGTCGAGAAGTTTTTTTAGCATCGAAAGCGTGGAAAATTTTAAGAATCCCAATAAATTTCTATGTATAATAAATGGGTGAATCCCCATGATATATAGAAAAATATTAAGACTATTTCATCAATGTTATATTATGTATATATACTTTTTTGGAGAATCTCTCTTTAATTATATAATCTTGGAGAATATTTCACTAAATTATAAAACCTTATAAAATCTTGACGGATCTTTCACTAAATTATAAAACCATGTAAAGTCTTGGCGAATATTTTACTAAATTATAAAATATTGTGATGTCTTGGCAAATTTTTTGATAATGTATAAAACCATATATATTAATTTAAGAAAAAATATACAAAAATACTAAATAGGAGATAAATCTTAATAAATCATTACAAACATGAGTCCTCCTTAGGTGGTAGTTTGGTACCTCACTCTAACTAAATTAAAAAACTCTTTGCATCTCATTAATGTATTTGATAATTCAAGAAATAGATATAAAATCCAACACAAATCCGTCATCATTAACTAGTCTATGAAGATACAGTATAGTGGTCAACTCTTCAAACGCACCTTGTGAATTCCACCTTGCAGCAATTGACAATTGGTTCTTATGAATTCCACTTATGGTGGTTGATAACCACATTATCATTTGGATCTCATATTTGGGGGTCAGGGTCAATTCCAGGGTTGCCATCATTTAGATCCCATGTCTAGAAGCTAGTATGTGCTCAATTGTTTTGCCACTCAGTACTTCCTTCCAATAACATCTTGAAAGAAAGAGATTTCGTTGAAAATGGAGAGAAGGAATGTATCATAATTTTTTCTAACCTACATCGTACAGAAGTTGATTTGAACAACCAAACGTGCTACAATAATAACGTGCAAAATCTTTCCATGTGTAAATTTGGATTTGTTGTGAACTGGAGAGAGCATGTTCAAAGCATGATATGCTAATCTCACAAAAGTCATTATCCCAAAATCACATAATTTGACAAACCAATAAATTGCAACAACTAAAGATGGATTCAAGACCACAAGGGATTTCCTTGGTTGGTCAAGAAAGTGTGGTGATATTACCCCACTAGGATAACAACAATGAAATGTATTACATTCAAAGTTTCCCTCAAAGATCCTCCATTTATATTTGATAAATGATCAAGATGTAACTTTACAACTAGGTAAAAGTTATCATTTTATCTACCCCCAAAGCTTCTAATGAAAGCTTGTTTCATATAGAATATTCTACTTGTTGTTTCACTAGATATTTCTCCCTTCACTCCTTCTGTAATATGAAAGAAGTTGAATTCTTCAGGATTTGTGCATCTGGGAACCAAAGTCAATTTTGTGGGTAACATCAATACTAAAACTCGTGCTCACCCATTCATCTATAACTTTTTCTATTGGAGTTGTTGATTTTGGAGTTTTTTCATCTTGAGGCGTTTTTCGTGCTTGGTTGACAGCTTCAACTTCTACAAGGTGTTTCTTCAACTTCTTTAGATCCTTCACAACCCAATTAAAAAGATTTATCATAGAAGTCAAAGACAAATAAATGGATTTCTTGAGAAATTATGATTAAGATTATATAAATATACTACAAGATAAGCCAAAATATTTTCCCCTCCACAGATGAAGATCATAGGTTTCTACATGAAATTGGAACTTTTACAACTTTTCTAAAATCCAACAAGCTAAAATCAAACAAAAAAGAGATGAGGATTAGCATGAAATGAACTAAAATCATGTTGATTGTTATAGTTATTCAATGGACATTAATAAAATTCTCTTACCTTAATTAAAAGTATTGGAGCATAAGATAGTAAGGAATCTTGTATTAGAATGTTATGAGGGAACCCTTGAACACAACGCCAAGCACCACAAGTTATACATTGATTCCTTATGGTGAGGATCCCAACTTTATTTATGGGAATATAAGTCTTACCAGCACTCTACCTAATTTTAACACAATCATGCATCATTAATGTCCTAGGCTTTATTACATAATTACGATGCAAATCGCCTTCTCACTTAATTAAGGAACGACTACCCCTATAGACAAAAATACAGAGTCTAGCTTTTTTAATTTCTCAAACATTATTATGTAAGTAGGAAGCTACATAAAATGATCTCGAAGGACCATTTTACGGATGAGTCCTTAGTGGACTCTAGTGATGAGACAAAATTCTGGCAATGGTGGGAGTAACAAAATTAGTCTTGCATCAATTTCATCCTTGGAAACTGTTAGTAACAAAGGGGATTTAACTCTCACCACTTTGGATTTTGGTTATGAGACAAAATTCTGGCAATGGTGGGAGTAACAAAATTAGTCTTGCATCAATTTCATCCTTGGAAACTGTTAGTAACAAAGGGGATTTAACTCTCACCACTTTGGATTTTGGTTATGAGACAAAATTCTGGCAATGGTGGGAGTAACAAAATTAGTCTTGCATCAATTTCATCCTTGGAAACTGTTAGTAACAAAGGGGATTTAACTCTCACCACTTTGGATTTTGGTTATGAGACAAAATTCTGGCAATGGTGGGAGTAACAAAATTAGTCTTGCATCAATTTCATCCTTGGAAACTGTTAGTAACAAAGGGGATTTAACTCTCACCACTTTGGATTTTGGTTATGAGACAAAATTCTGGCAATGGTGGGAGTAACAAAATTAGTCTTGCATCAATTTCATCCTTGGAAACTGTTAGTAACAAAGGGGATTTAACTCTCACCACTTTGGATTTTGGTTATGAGACAAAATTCTGGCAATGGTGGGAGTAACAAAATTAGTCTTGCATCAATTTCATCCTTGGAAACTGTTAGTAACAAAGGGGATTTAACTCTCACCACTTTGGATTTTGGTTATGAGACAAAATTCTGGCAATGGTGGGAGTAACAAAATTAGTCTTGCATCAATTTCATCCTTGGAAACTGTTAGTAACAAAGGGGATTTAACTCTCACCACTTTGGATTTTGGTTATGAGACAAAATTCTGGCAATGGTGGGAGTAACAAAATTAGTCTTGCATCAATTTCATCCTTGGAAACTGTTAGTAACAAAGGGGATTTAACTCTCACCACTTTGGATTTTGGTTATGGTATGTGTTTCATTGTACTCTTGTAACATACGGAATATCTCCAGTATGTTAAGAAATCATGTACGTAACAAAATTTCAAATATTTGAATCTTGTGAATAGATGGAGTGTCTTTTGTAATTGTTGGTTTTTGGGTCACATAAAAGGGATTAATAGTATGAATTTTGAGGTCTCAATGTCTCCGATCATAGCAGTTATAAAATTTAGTAGGAAGATTAATTTCCCTGCACTATGTATCCCTTTGGGGTTAGCTGGGGAAGGTAACTCTACTGCAAATATTTAAATTGTTTTCTTCATTCAAAATTAAAGAGTGTCATAATATAAATTACTAGATTTTGATGAATGATCAAAGAACTATAATAGAAACTATTTGGTTGATTTAAAAATTGGCTGATTTGAATGGTAGTAGGGAAACTTTCAAGTAAAAAAAACTCATTCTTACTGAGAGCATTTCCAAAACATGAATCACTAGATCAAAATGGTCATGATTTAAAAATTGGCTGATTTGAATGGTAGTAGGGAAACTTTCAAGTAAAAAAAAACTCATTCTTACTGAGAGGATTTCCAAAACATGAATCACTAGATCAAAATGGTCAAAATAATTGTAATAGCAAATGTACAAACAACTACATTCTTCTTTTGACTTAAAATGGGTCCAAAACTCAACTAAGATCTATCTACAAGACATTAATTGGACAATCAATGAATCAAATGTAACTATAATAACAAGAATACATCCAATAGGTTCTTAAAGGATTACAACAATGTCATTAGCTGATGTAAACATTAGTACATTGCACAACCTCTATAACTAGAATGCCAAAAAAATGATTGGTGAAAACTCAAATCTAAAACCCAAGGGGGGGAATAATCATTATGATAAAACAAGTTCTACATTATAACCTATTTTCAAGCATTCTAAGAAGACATCCTTATAATCCAAATTGCCAAGGAAACAATAATGACAACAATTTTTTAACCAAGAAAGTTGAAACTCTATAGAGATTTTGGTTACAAAGTAAGATTTTAGTTTCTTTCCCAATCTATGGTTAATTTCCACACTCCTTTCTATGTTCGAAGATAACAATCTAACGTACACCCAGTAAAAGCCAATATTGATACCTACCATGTTAGCAGTGTTAACATTTGTACAATTGAAATGCAAGTTGTTATATACATAAAAGCTTGGATGGATGTAATACGAGGTTGACCTGGTTTTATTTGGTTAAAAGGGTGCAATGTAAATACCTAAATCCATAGATTGAGATAAATTGGTGTTTCTCTTAAACCTTTGTTTTATATATATATATATATAATCCCAGTTGATTGAAAAGGTCATGAAAGTAAGAATCAGATCTAGTAACATTGTGATCTTCTTTATCTAATACAATTCATGCAAGCACAATTTTCTTATCGGATCTCCATAACACCAAAGTAAAAAAAGGCATGGAAATGTTTATAAAAATTTTTGGAAACCGCTTTACCATTCCTTACAACATTCTCCTTCTAGAAAAAGAAACCCTAAGGTTTAATACCTACCTGGAGATACACATTACATATCAAACTTTTCACGAAGTGTACATACTAAAAATTGGTTCTTGCGAGGGATTGCTCTCTTTAGTAAGATACTAAAAATAGTCCAACATGTACTTGTATAAACTAGTCAATATGGTTCGAAACAAGTTTCCTAATACCTTGGCTCGATTGAAAAATGCAACAAAATCAACATCAGGGATAATTTTAGGGGAGAATTTTAGCCCAGTGAGCTATTTTTTTCTCCCAAAAAACATTTGCCATTTTGCATTTTTTGAAGCCCTGTTTTGCCCAATTTTGATGGGGTAAATTTTTTTCATCCTAAAAAACGCCAAATTATTATATAAACGATATAAAATCCTTGGAAATTAAAATATTTTTTGAAAAATATCGCCAATCATTTTATAGTTGGCATTTTAAGATTTGGTAATATTCGCCAACATTTATACACTTTTAAATAAGTATGGTTCCTTAAAATCATCCCTGATAAACATCTCTGAGGTGCTCAATACACCACTAAATCCATATTAATGTAACATCATATATTCCTTCCTCTATGTTTAACTCCTACCATGAAATGTAGTATGTTAGGATTTCAGTACTATAAATTTCACACAAGCTTGATATCTCCCTATTCTACGTTGAAATACTAACATGGCATATAACATGGAAGGCCATGAGTTTAATTAATTTAACTTTTGAATTTAATAATATAAAGTAAAAAATTACATAGTAATGTGCTTAATAATAATGTACTTACATAGGAATACAATTAAAAATAAAAGCACGATTTGACACTCATTAGGACTAATTGCAAACTTTCATCTTTTCACGGGCACTTTCCAAAAAATGTGAAACATGCTCTACCATTTCCACCTAGAGCAAAAAAATGGTAATGACATCATCAATTGGTAACCTAGAGCACAAAAATGGTAATGACATCATCAACTGGTAACCTAGAGCATGAATGACTTCTTAATTTTCTCAAAGTCTCTAAATGTTTATGGGTTTATTAGTTTGTCTCTTTGATCTTTTTTTACGGGAAAATCTTGCATAATTGTAGGTAGCTCTGTTTTCAAGGCATACATTTTGACTAGAAACAATTTATGGGTAAAACCTTTCTAAGATTGCAAAAGGTCACTTGAAAAATTATAGGATACAATGATAATTGTATGAATGTTAGGTTACTATAAATAAATATGAAAATTTGTATACCCATATATATATATAATCCCTCCCATTTGAAAAGGTCCCAAAAGTAAGAATCAAATCTAGTAAGAATGTGATCTTCTTTATCTAATACAAATCCTGTAGGAACAAATTTCATATCAAATCTCCACAATATCCAAATTTGGAAAAATTGTATACAAATGTTTTTGTAAACTGCTTTACCATTCCTTGCAACACTCTCCAAGACATATAAACTCTCAGGTTTAAGACCTACCTAGAGATGCACATTACATATTATACTTTTCACAAAGTGTCCATATTAAACATTGGTACTGGTGAGTGTTTGTTCTCTTCAGTAAGGTACTAAAAATAATCCAACATACTTGTATATACTACAAACAAGTCAATACGATTTGGAACGAGGTGCCCAATACCTTGGATCGATTGAAAAATGCAACAAAATCAACATATGTAAGGTGTCCAATACACCACTGAATCCATATAACATCATATATTCCTTCCTCTGTGGTGAACTCCTCTCATGAAATAATGTTGCATGTTAGGGTTTTGGTAATGTAGCTTTCACACAATATTGATATCTCCCTAGATTCTATGTTGAATTACTGTCATGGCATACAATATGAAAGGATTTCACTTTAATTTAAACTTTTGCAATTTAATAATATAAAGTAAAAAATTGCATAGAAGTGTGCTAAAATAATAATGTACATATAGAGGAATACAATAAAAATTCAAATCACGATTTGCCACTAATTTGGACTGACTGCAAACCTTCATCTTTTCATGATCACTTTCCAGAAAGTGTGAAATGGGCTCTACCAGATCCACCTACAGCACAAAAATGGTAAAGGAATCATCCGCGTCGATTTTCAAAATTTAACATACAATAAAAGGAAACAAATTTGTTAAAGAGTGTATAGATGTAATGCCAATGATTTGTTCTCTCTTTTGCATGAAGCCTACCATAGGATGTAACTAGAGGACAAACATAACTTCTCAAGATAGAACACCAAATAAAAAGTATGCAAAAACAAAATTATATGTCTCCCTTAAGATAGAGACTAGATATAACTTGCAAGAACAATCTATCAACTGGACTTGAAACGACAACTTGCAACATTAAACAGGAGTCCAAATGAAATAATAAGCTCTAATGTTACCATGAACATTCAAGCATCAAAGGATCATGATAATTAATGGTAATAATTAATGGTAGTTATATAAGTATTTATGCAAGAAAATGCTCCCATTTCTGGGTTTTGAAGAAAATAAAATAACTTAGATTTAAGAAAAAAACAATTCCGAGTTAAATTAGCATGAAAAAACAATTCTCATAAGTTATGGGTTTAGGAAAAAATGTTTGCAATACTTTTAATTCCAACTCAAAATCCCTCAAATCCAAATTATTTAAAGACCTCTAAAAACTTCACAATGCACATAGAACTTAAAATCCTACTAACACCCACTTAGTAAATAGTTTGAAGAATCCCATTAAAAAACAAATAAACAAAAACACGGCCAAATTCTAGAAATTTTAGGGAAAGGCTAGTGTGCATTACAAAAAATAATAATAAGCATGTAAATCCTTTAGTAAATTCTCAACACAAAACTTGTTTGTTTAAATATTTTTCAAACCCTAAAAGTACTTTATTGTGAAAAACACTTATCATTTTCAAAATAGGTGAAGAAATGACTTTATGAGCATCATTGCTTAGTGAAAATTCTACAAGCCATGTTACTTACCTCATGAAAATACTTTTGAATTAAGTTTTTTGTGACCTTCCCAACACGACCTCCAGAATTTGTCAATAAGATTAAACATAATGTATCTTGAATATCATAATAAAGTAATGGATGCAACAAATAACATTATATTTTTCACAAGAACATGAAGAATGTCATTTTTGTAGTTGAACATGGAGAATTTGATATCGAAGGTAGGAAACTTACTTAGGGGATTTGGTGTGGAAAACATGTGTAACATGCATTGTAAAGCACAATTTCGATGTAACAAAATACGAACTTACCCATGAGACTTATTTGCTAAAAATTGTTAAAAAAAAGAAAAAAAAATGTTTGAGGATCCTTATCAAAAATACTTTCTTTGTGTACTCATGTTTGTAGGTACAAAAAGCATAAATCAATTTGATGTTCCGTGCCTTTCTTTTATAGAAGAATACGAGACTAAGGTTACAACAAAATGTCAACAACATCGACAATAGATGGAACAACCAACTTTAACGTCCTATACATACAGTTAGGTATTTCTTAAACCCAAGGCACCGTTACAAATCTGAATTTACACTAGTTGAAGTTGGGGAGTTCAAAGACGGATTGTAGGATTTCGTAGAACACATTGTCTCGATCAAAGACTCCAATTGGAAATAGAGAAGCAAATTTTTGTTTTTAGTTAAGCGTTAGGTACCTTAGTTATGCTTGAAAAAGATGAGGACCAATCAGACAATCAATTCCAATGTTTCTTTTTATGTTTGAGTGAAAAACTAACAAATTAATTTCTTGAAATTTCTACCTTTTATCTTTCATTATGATTTGTCACAGCAAATTAGTGGGAAGCATTTGATAGCCGACGTTCTCAGCTACACAAGTTTGCAATTATGATCTTACTTAAAACTTATAGGGATAATGTGTATGAGTGCAATTGGTATGTATTTGAGTGCATTTATATAAGAAGAAAAACTAGTCAGAAAAACAACAACCTTTAGCTTAAAGGTTTTTACATAAGCAATGTATCACTGAATTTGAGTAGTAGTAAAAGATAGAGACAATGCCTCTTCACACTTGGTGAACTCTAACATTATGATCTAAAATATGGTGATTTGTATGATCATATGGTTCGTCTATCATGACATAAACCAGGACAAAATTGGAAAGAAACGTAGGAGGAAGTGCTACGTTGTACTAAAAAACCAAACGACAAAGTGAAAAGACCAAATCAATATGTTGCAAATTTCAGTCAAGTTTGAATCAAGATGCTTTGGATTTTAAATGATCTGCATACATTAACTTTAGTGCACTTTGATTTATTATAACGCCCACCAGTAGGATTTGTAACTGCTAAAATAGAGGTACGGGGATTGAGAGTTGCTTGAGTGCCAGCTTTTGTAATGCGTATTGTATGTCGCTCCATGGCCTAGTAAATTACAACCTTTAATTACCAAATTTTGGGTTTCCTCAAAAGTGTGGACCAATGGCATGCCAATCAAATCAAAATGTAATTGAGAATTCCAAGTACAATATAGAGTCCATAGCATGCACTAGAATATAACTGATCTTCTGCATCCATTTTATCAAATTCATCTCTACAACAAATTATGTTGTCATCAAGCATCAAAGATTTGGCGTATATAACATCATATATCAGACTTTGATACCATGTAGTTCACATTGTAAAATGCCCGCAGTGGAGTAAAAAATTCCTGCAATGGAGTCTAAAATGCCGGCAGTGGATATTAAAATGCCTAAGAGGAGTCTCAAAAGGCTGCAAAGGAGTCTAAAATGCCTGCAATGGCATCTAAAATTCCCATAATGGAGTCTACAATACAAAAGGATTAAAATGCCCATAATCAAGACTGAGATGCATGTAATGGAGATTAAAATGCCCATAATCAAGACTGAGATGCTCGTAATGGAGGTTAAAATGCCCACAATTGAGTCAAAAATTCCTACAACGAAGTCTAAAATGCCCATAGTGGAGATGAGAAAGGCTCGCAGTGGAGTAAACAATTCCTGCAATGGAGTCTAAAATGATTGTAGTGGAGATTAAACTGCCAAAGTAGAGTCTAAAATGCCCGCAGTGGAGTCTAAAATGCCCACAACGGAGTCTAAAATGTTTGCAATGGAAATTGAGAAGCCTGGAATGGAGAATAAAATGCCTACAATGGAGTCCAAAGTGTCTTGAACGGAGTCTAAAATGCCCGCAATGGATATTAAATGGCCACAGTGGACATTAAAATGCCTGCAATAGACTAAAAAATTCCCACAATGGAGTCTAAAATGCTCGCAGTGGAGATTAAAATGCTAAACGAGAGTCTAAAGTTTCTGCAGTGGAGTCTAAAATGCCCACAATGGAATCTGAAATGCGTATAATGGAGTCTAAAATACCCACAATGGAGTCTCAAATGATGGGAATGCAGACTGAGATTCCCGCGATGGAGAATAAAATTCTCGCAATGGAGTCTAAAATGCTAGCAACATAGTCTAAAATGCCTGCAATGGATTCTAAAATGCCCACAATGGAGATTACAATGCCCACTATGGGGTCGAAATGCTCACAACCGAGTGTCAAATTCCCGCAATGGAGATTAAAATTCCAAAGTGGAATTTAAAATGCTCGTAGTGGAGTGTATAATGCCTGGAATGGAGTCTAAAATACAAAGAAATTAAAATTCCCACAATGGAGACAGAGATACCCCAATGGAGTCTAAAATTCCCACAATTGAGTTTAAAATGCCTGCAACGGAGTCTAAAGTCCTAGTAATGGAGTTTAAAATTCCTGCAATAGAGATTAAAATGCCCCCAGTGGAGTCGAAAATGCCTGTAATGGAGTCTGAAATGGCGCAATGGAGATTAAAATGCCAAATTGGATGATAAAATTCCTACAGTGGAGTCTAGACTGCTTGCACTGGAGTCTAAAATGACCACAATGGAGACTAAGATGCCCACAATGCATTATAAAATGCTTGCATTTGCTATTATAATGCCCACAACGGAGTCTATAATACCCGTAATGGAGTCTAAAATTCCCACATTGAAGATTAAAATGCCAAAGTGGAGTCTAAAATGCCCATAGTGGAGTCTAAAGGTATTTTAATGTCTTTGTATTTTAGACTCCATTGCAGGAATTTCCACTACTGGAATTTTTAATATCCACTAGTGAATGTCCGTAATGCACTCTAAAATTCCAGTAGTGGATATTAAAATGCCCGCAATTGAGTCTAAAATTTCCACATTTAAGTCTAAAATGCTCCCAATGGAGTCTAAAATTTTCGTAGTGGAGGATAAAATGTCAAAGTAGAGACTAAAATTCTCATAGTGGAGTCTAAAATTCTTGTAGTCAAGATTAAAATGCTCATAGTGGAGTCTTAAAAGGCTCACAGTGTATAATTAAAATTTCCGTAGTGGTAATTGAGATCTATGTCGGGTGAAAACATGAAGTTGAGAAACACTTCTGTTTTTTTTGACAAAATAAACTGCATAATTTTATGTTTTTCAACTTCAACTTTTTCNATATTATAAATTATCAACATATACTAGGGCAAATTTGATGTCCACCAATGACATATACTTTAAAATTTTAAATATGAATAATGAGTGACCTGTGTGCACCACATTTTTTTTTATAGAGATAGTTATTCATTTTAGGGAAACACAATTTATACTCATAAGCTACACATATTGAGCTTGTGCATGGACTATATTTTGAGGTTTTCCAAAAAATACCCTTTTGAAGAGGACACGACAATTATGATCTCTATGAAGATTTCAAATTTTTTGGTGTTGTCTTTGTTATGATATTGAATTTTCATTTCGGGCGATTTTCACAGTAATAAAATTCTTAAGGGATAAGGTTTAGCAAAAAATTATTAATAAATAGAAATTCAAATTGAAATGAAACAATTATTATATCATTGGAAACTAGATTCATAGACGAATCCATGGCTACCAAGTCCGACAAATAATATTTAAAATTTGCAGGGGTTTGGGCTTGCTGAAGTTGCAAGTTCCAGAATGCAGGTTCAAGAAAGATGCCAGATATTTTCGCAGGTTTTGTTGACCATGAATTCTCCACCGAAAAATATCTTCCAAACTCTCGATCGAGAGTTTAGTACTCTCATTCGAGAGTTTTTTGAAAAATACAGAGTTTGAACTCTCACAAACTTTCGACCTAGAGTTTTTTAAACTCTCGGCCTAGAGTTTGAGGTTGACCTGCGCGCCCTCTTTTTTTTTCACTCCATTGTAATAAAATTGTTTCCCAACTTCGCGTTTTCACCCCAATATCATATTCACAACTAAACTATTTGACTATTGTAGTGAATGGTGATCTAATTGTTGATTACATATTCACATACTTGTTGAAGGGTGCATCGGGATTCAATGCCATGCATTTTCTACATACTACATGTCTAGATGCCAATAGCCTTAGTAATCACATAATTGTTAAGGTCTATGACTCTTTACTCAACAATTATTGAGGCTATTTGCATCCAGACTGGTAGAATGTAATAAATGTAGAGACCTTTGGTAGAATGTAATAAATGTAGAGACCTTTATCCAATGTCTCTGAGACATGTAATATTTGGGCAACAATGTATGAGACTTTAAGAAGCTTTCAAGAATTCAAGAGCATAATAAATGTGAACTAAGTTTGAAAATGGAATGTGTTGAACAATGAAGCTAATTTTTTGGAATCTCTCATTATGGATTTACAAACTTATTATAATAGGCACCTTTTAGTGCATTATCGAGCATGTACTTATTGTAACGCGTTCTAGCTAACAAGATTTGCTATCATGTGCTAACCTTTAGAATGCAATAACTTTTCTTGTCATCTTCTACTAGACTAACATGAACTTGTAGTTCTTTATGGTCATATGGGAGCGAGGTGATACGTTTAGGGAATTACATAGAAATAATCATGGTATGATATCAATGGATTGTTGAATGGAATATGCAGGATAGATTTTATAAGGTTCCTTGAAAACATTGGTATAGTAGTATAAGGAATACTTCATACTAGATGGCGTGGGTTAAGAAGGAATGTCCTCATTAATTAGGTGAATGACAAAAAAATATTAGGGATCTTGTGTAACACCCCTAGGTTGATCCCCAGTTTAAAATGTAATATTTTTAATCTTTATGAGTGCTTAGGTGGCATAACTCATAGTAAGTTTTTAAACCTTAATACTAGATGGTGTGGGTTAAGAAGGAATGTCCTCATTAATTAGGTGAATGACAAAAAATATTAGGGATCTTGTGTAACACCCCTAGGTTGATCCCTAGTTTAAAATGTAATATTTTTAATCTTTATGAGTGCTTAGGTGGCATAACTCATAGTAAGTGTTTGAACCTTAATATAAAATCTCAATGGGTCGTGGCTGAGTCGAAACGCTAGATGATCAAGGACTCGTGTATTCACCCATGACATTGAGGGGGTAGGTTGCAATAGCTTAGGGGATAAGTTATAACCTTGTTTAACCCTATAGACCAAGAAGAGGACCCTTTGACTTTTTTGAAAACCTTTAATTTCCTTGCTTAATCATGTAAACCTTGTTTATGAGTTAAAAGAGGGATTAAGTGGAGATTAGTTGCAGTGTTGACAAGTGTTGCATGGAAAAGATAGATCCATGTAATAGTTTTGGAAATTGGGCTTGGGGAAGAGAGGATCAAGTGGTTGGTAGTGAGGAAGTGCACAAAGGAGGAGGAGATTCCATTGAAGGACAAGAGCATGAAAAATAAAATAACGAAATATCTGAGGAGGAGGCAAAATTGAATTCCTGTGACATAGAATTCATAAAAGAGAACTTATCCTACTGAACAAAGGTGCTAAAATGCATTGCAGAGGCTGATATTTTATTGAACGAGGGGTGTTGAGTGCACAATGTCTTTGTATTTTTCCTTATATGCTTCCTTGTCTCCTTCCTTATCATGTTGTTGATGTTCTTGTTGGTTTGTTGTCTAGTCCATAGTGGGTGATTCGACAGGAAGAGGAGGAGGCACTTCATTTGGTTCATACAGAGGGTGTTAGGATTATATAATCCCCCCTTGTACATATATAGTCTAGTTGAACATATTACCTAAATTAGGAGTCATTTGGATGAGTTTGGTGCCACCATGATATTGGTGCCACTGGTGCCACTGATGCCATTGGTTCCACAGGTGCCAATCCCTACATTCTAGGAGCCACTATGAGTGCCACCACCAACCTCCATTAGTTGGTTGTTCTAGGTAGGAATTTATGCTGAGTCAACCTTCAGTTACATTCAGTTAGATCACTCTTAGTTATTCTAGCGCCATTTTTGCATGGATGCATGGGAAAGTGGCGCCTTTTTCCACCTACCTCATCAGTTTAACTGGTTTAACTAGTTTAACTAATTGTAAGATTGATTTATACATCATGAGTTAGACTAGTGGATCCCATGCAGTGATTTAGACACACTGAGTTAGCGATTCATTCAGGTTTAGTTGGTAGATTCGAATCTTATCCACATGATTTGAATTCTCCTTATTGTAACACTGTTGTATTATTGCTGAAATAATGGATATTAATGTTGTAATTAACTGATCAATTCTTATCATATTTGTCTCAAATTTATCTTGTTCAGTGTACATTGTTCTTGATATTCCATTGCACAAGTCTACTTCTGAATTGCTCTCATTTTCTTGTAGATCAATGGTTCACAAATTTAACATGGTATCAGAGCCTTATTCGGGATAGAAACAAGTCTTGTTCGATCTCCATTGTACACCAGAAGCAGCTGAGTTTCCACATAAATCTTGGAATGATATCCTTGATCCATCTGAATTCTGTTTAGAGAATTCTAAACAGTTGTGATGGAATCTGAGAAAGTGTACATGTCGAGGTGGAAAGGCTTGAAACTGACATGATTGCAAATTGAATTGGTTTTTGCAGTGTTATTTGCAGGTACCTACGTAGCTCTTGAGCAATTGATTGTTTCAGCATACAAAAAGATGGATTCTTCAGCTCTCATACCTCAAATCCTTGCACCCTTCAACTACTCTGATTGTATGGAAGATATACAGGTAGCCTTGCGTAAGCTTGGTCTGTTTAGGATGAAAATGGGAAAAGAAACTGAGCCCCAATAGTATGTTGAGAAGAACAAAATTTTGAATCGACTTGATGAGGCCTTCAGCTTCATGTGCACTCATATCTCCCAGGATATTTTGTTCCATCTTGAGGGACTAAGGACTCCGAAGGAAGCTTAAATCCTTGTTTGGAAAACAATATGAGATTCGAGGGCATGTATTGGAGAATGAACTCATTTCTTTACAACCCATCATTTTCGAATCTATTTAGCAATTCTTTACAAAATACAAGTCATTAGTACTGCAATGCAAAAAAATGTGGATTAGAGAGGAAAGACAAGCAGCTTTTGCTGTCAGTTCCAAGCAGGATTGGATCAAAGTACTCAGTCTTTGTCTCTACATTCCATTCCAGAAGAGATTCCATCCCTAATTGGAAGATTCATTTTCTAGATTATTTTGTTGAGTCCTTAATACAAGAGCAAGATAAATTGGTTCAAATGGAAGTGATTCAAACCTCCAAGAATCAAGCACTCTTAATGTCATACTCAAACAATGCACAAGCCAGAGGGAAGCACAAAGGGAAGGAGACCAAAAACACAGGTTCGAAACCAAAGGTGAATTAGAAATATTCTAATGGAGCCTCGGGTTCCAAGAAAAAGAAGAAATTCAAGAAGACTATATGTCCATACTGTATGAGAGGATTTAATCTAGAGATTTGGTGCATGAATAAGACAATCGACCAGCTGTCAACACTCCTTGAACAAAACAATATTTCCCTCCCACAAGGAGCAAAGAAGTCTGATGTTGGAAAACCAACAGAAGATCATGAGAGATTCCATGCCTTGAAGGAAACCCTCACTCAGTCGAAAGCTTACTTGATTGATTCTAGAGCATCCAACCACATGGTTTCCTCCAGGGAATCCTTCTCCACTCTCACTCTATCAGGAGGACATAGAATTCATATGGGAGCTGACTCCCAAATCCCAATTGCTGGGAGAGTTTCTATTAAAATCCAACATGGTGAGTTCAAGAATGTACTCTATGTGCCCTCTCTTGCAAAAAATATGTTGTCTATTTATCAGTTGATTCATACAGGCTCTCCCAAGAGAGTTACACTCGACTCCAACTCAGTGGAAATCACTAAAAAATATACATGAAATCTCATAGCGAAAGGGTTTTCTAACCATGCCTCAAAAGCATATGAGTTCTCCCATTTTATGCCCGCTTCACAACCAACAAATTTATTGACTCATGCCAACAACACCAGCAAGCTATGGCATGAGATATTTGCGCATCTCAATTTCAAATATCTCTAGCAATTCCACAATGACAAAATGGTTGAAGCCTTGCCTCTCATCCAAACATCATATGGAGTATGCCCTGGTTTCTTGGTAGGTAAGAATCTAAAGAAGTGGTATGAAGTTGGAAGGAAACTAGAGCTACCTCTACACTTGATATGATACACAGTGATGTTTCAGGACCAATGCCTACAACATCAATTAATGGTTCTAGGTATTTCCTTACTTTTATTGATGATTGTTCAATGTTATGCTGGGTATATTTCATGAAACATAAATTAGAGGTATTCAAAAAATTTAATGTTTTTAAAGCTTTGATTGAGAATAGTTTCAAAAAAAAGATCAAGTCCATTAGATAAGATAATGGAGGTGAATACATTAAAAAATATTTTTAGTAGTATTGTGAATCAAAGGGGATTCAAATGGAACACTAAGTTCCATACACACCACAACGGAATGGTGTGGCTTAGAGGAAAAATAGATCATTGAAGGAGATGTAAACCTATCTTCTCCAAGCCAAGAATATTCCTCCTTATCTTTCGGCTGAAGCTGTAAATTATGCTTCATACATACAGAATAGAGTTCCTCACAAACCGGTGATTGGGGCCACTCCTTCCGAAGCACAGTATGGGCATAAGCCTGATGTCTCTCACTTGAGATTTTTTTGGTTCGAAAGCTTGGGCCAGAACACCCATGGATAAGAGAAAGGCCTTCCAAGCCCATAGTAGAAAATGCATACTGCTGGGATATGTTGAGGATGAAAAAGCATATAAAATTATGGATCTTTCAACTAGGAAGTGCTTCATAGAGCTCGGTGTTCAGTTTGAAGAAGATCAGTTGCTTGATTTACCACAATCCAAAGCACAAGAAGGTATAAACACTCTTCCATTTCCTTTTTATGATTATATTTTGTCACATGTTTTAGATTCAGATGAAGAGGAACAAGATCACCATGATCTTGATATTGAGGTTGTACCTCATGAGAATTTTGATCCAGATCCAGATCCATCTCCCATCCCAAATCAGTGGCATAAGACTAAATGGGCCCAAAACCTCATTGAAGTACCCGAGGATGGTGCTAGGAATATAGAATACAGAAGTAGAACACGGTTCTAGTATCAGAATGAGCATGTTGCACTCTCTCACATAGCTTCAATATCTATAGAGTGGTGAAACAAGCTTCCAGGAAAGTGCTACTTGATGATAGCAAATGATCAACCAATTGTCCCACAGAAGAACAAAATTGCTCATTCCATTCCTCCTCCATAAAGAAGAAACACAAAGAACATTCATCAGATTAGAATAAAATTGAGAGGTTCACATGCACAGTCTCAGGATGTTGCTGCAGAGAAGAACCAAGCTATTGCATTACTACTGCATAGTGCTACAAATTGCAACAAATTTTTTACAAGTTACTACCCAAAGAGGAAAATATTCTCTTAAATATAGCTTATTTTATTGTTTCCTTCGTATTTTGAGAGGGGCATTTCCCATGAGATTTTCCCCATATTCCTTAGTTTATTAAGAAATTTTATTTTTCATTAGATTGCATGGGTGACTTTTGGCCTAGTTGTCAAGGCCCAAAGTTATCCAAATCAGGATTAAGGGGGTGCCTTAGGATTATATAATCCTCCCTTGTCGATATATAGTCTAGTTGAACATATTTCCTAACTTAGGAGTCAATTAGACGAGTTTGGTGCCACCATGATATTGGTGCCACTGGTGCCACCAGTTCCATTTTGGTGCCATCGGTGCCAATCCCGACATTCTAGGAGCCACTCTGAGTGCCACCAATAGCCTCCATTAGTTGGTTGTGGTAGGTAGGTAGTTATTCTGAGTCAATTTTTAGTTACATTCAATTATATCACTCTCAATTAGTCTAGCGCTAGTTTTGCATGGTTGCATGTGGAAGTGGGGCCTTTTTCCACCTAACTCATCAGTTTAACTGGTTTAACTAGTTTAACTGATTGTAAGACTGATTTAGACATCAGTACTTAGACTAATGGATCCCACGCAGTGATTTATATATATTGAGTTAGCTAGTCAGTTAGGTTTAGTTGGTAGATTCAAATATTATCCACATGATTCAAATTTTACATATTGTAACACTGTTGTATTACTGCTGGAATAATGAAGATTAATGTTGTAATTAACTAATCAATTCTTATCATATTTGTCTCCAATTTGTCTTGTTCAGTGTACATTATTCTTGATATTCCATTGCATAATTCCACTTCTCAATTTCTCTCATTTTCCTGTAGATCAATGGTTCACAAATTTAACATAGGGGGGAAACATGTTTCATTCATGTCGGTCGGTGGTGGATGGGTTACTTTCGTATGATCTTTTTGATTGGAAAATTCTGTCAGAGAGGTTGTTTCCAGGGGATTTTGGTACGACAAATCATGTATTTCAGTTGGTGTAAGGGTTTCGACATGGCCAGGAGTCGATGATGGTAAGATAACCTACTCGATGGTTGTCAACTCTTTGTAAGTAATGTCACCTTCAAGATTGGGATTTTTTTCCATAACTGTTGTAGCATAAGCAACAATTCTTGGTCTTGCTGGTTGTGATAGGGATTGTTCCGGGATGTGTACGCCTAGTGGGGGTAGGATGTTTTCTTGATTTAGTGTGATAAATAAAGGTTTCTTGACATTTATTGTTTTCCAGTTAGATAGGATGGAAGGGAATTGGCTAATAAACTCTTGTAGTTTGTCATCAGTTTGGATTTGTGTGTTGAGAAGTGTAGGAGTTTGGATGGGAAAATTTTGTCCGAGTAATGGTATGTCGGGGAAGGAATGCATGGTTTCACGATCAGTTTTAGTAGGGGTGTCAATATGTTCGGTGATAACGGTTAGGGATATGGGTGGGGAGGTCCGTGTGGTTGTCAGGATTCTTCTTCTTTTGTGATCATTTTAGCAATTTTTTAAGAAATGGAAATTTTGTTAGAGGAAACATCATCAAGTACCTGATTTGCTTAGTCATAGAGTTTGGAATTTTCTTCTTTTCTCGGCTCCTATAAGACTATTTTCCTTTTTCATTTACCTGTTGTTTTGTTTTCCTTCAAAAATTTTGTTATCAACGCGAGAGATGTTTTCTTTTTTTAATTCATACTTCGACAATAGGTGCTTTGATTATGAATTGTCTCTTGATCAGTTGATCGAATTCTGATGAGATTTCATTGCAATCCCCAAAGGGTTTGTTTTGACAATTTGATCTGCTCTCATTGTAAATGTGTTAATATATTGGCTTAATTCATATTCTTCTTCTTTCTCTGCATATGTGAGTGGATCGATGATTTCTTGGTTCTTTAGTCTTTCCTACTCCAGGATTGGTATGACTGTATTGGTTTGTCGAGATAACTCTATAAATAGCTGGTTGACTTATGGATAATAATATATTTTCTCCACTGCTCTAGCTAATCCTTGTAGGTACATATACTTTGTGGAACCCACCATCTAGATGTCTTGACTTTAAGTTCTTCAAACCAATTTTGCAACTAGATCTTGAATGTTGTTGCTCCTATTCGACACCTTTGTGATGTAAAATATTTGAAGTTGTACATAAGTGGACCATTTTCAACAGTGAAGTCCTTATCGACAAAGGATTGGATATGTGCCATAGCAATCCAAATAATCAGGGATGGAAACATGATCATTCCTCTTTCATCTTGAATTTTTTCACAAACACTATGGATAATGCATTTTAAGTGTTTGTCCCACTTGTATAGTTTTTATCACTGTGAAACTCTCTAGATGGATTCAATCATGTCAAGTTTAAGATCAGATCCTTAGTCGGTGGAAGTAAAGCCAATCGGCACAATTTTCACGACAATTCTGTAACTTTCATACTAAACCCGTTTAATAACGAACCCTCTGGAATTTTTTCCTACTAGTGAAACTATGAATTATTTCACTAACACGGGGTTGAATCTGATAGGTACAACATCTCCTTTTTTTTATAAATACTCGTGATGTTTTCAATGAGGTCACCATTGATTTCAACTGGACTGTCAAAATAGAATTTTTCCTGTGGTATCGACTAACAACAAACTAAGCGATTAATTCTTTGAGTCCACCAAAGATCTCAAGCAGGAGTGCATTCATATAAATTAGTAACTTGGATTCTTTCAATTTCAATGCTTCTTCTTGTCATTTTCCATTTGAATATTTCCCCCGTTCTTTTATTTTGTTCCATGTTCACTTCCATTGTTGCTCTTCAATCTTGGTATTCTGAGTGTTCTGCAGTCTTGTTTTTAGTGGTGTATCTTCTTATTCCAATTGTCGGATCTTTGTAGCTGTGGATTGGGTGGTGGTTTGTGATATTTTTTGTGTCATTTCATCTACTAGTTATGTGGTAGTGATGCTCTCTGGTACATGTTCGTTAGACTCTAAATTCTACTGCTTAAGCTCTTGGGAAAATAATTCCCAAGTTTCTTCAAGTGTTGTATTTAAAGTCAGGATGTTGCACAATTTATATAGGCGATAGAATTAAATGCATTGTTGTTGTATATATTATATGCACATTACTTAGTTTTCATTTCATTGGCACTATTTCCTATGCATGTCGGCTTTTCTGCTCCATAAGTTGAGTTTGGTCATTGTTTATTTTTAGTTTCTCCTACTTCTCATCTTGATGATTTTCGATCAAGCGACTCTCTTTATGATTTGGTGTGTTTCGTCGGCTTGGTTCTCATCGACTGGATTCTTGTTGGGTGTATTCTTGTCGGCTCACCTCTCCTCGTTGATCACATGCACTCTGTCAACCATGTTCCCTCAATCAATCCTTCACACTTGGAGGTATTCTATTTGTCTCCCTTATTGCATCAGTGTTCCTTATGTTGTCTCCCCAGTATACCGTCATGTTGAACCTACCATTACCCATGTCTTAGTTTCCTTTTTATACTATTTTTTTTCTATTTGGGTATAGCTACTTTTTGTTAAAATTTCAAAATCATACTTAAATACATGGTAATTAAAATAATTATACTTGAAGAAATGTTTCAAACCTGGGCACGCCAGTCGACCAATGGTGATACCTCCATTGGTAAAAAAACATGCCTTTTGTTATATTCTGTAACATTTTAACTATGTCATTGACAAATTTTCTGAACAGGCTTCCTTCTAATGTTTTTAAATGAAATTATCCATTAGCACTGATTTCTTTTGCTATATACAGGCCTAAATATGCAATGTGCAATTTCTTTGTTTTCCTTTAATCCTACTATCATAGAGAAGTATGAGATTCCCCAATGATATATCATGTGATATTTCTACCATGTCATGCCTTTTGATGCAGCTTTTGGACTTCTTGATGATGAATTTCTAGTTGACATTGTTCTTCCAATTTTGACAATTGAAATAATATGTCTTTCTTGGCTTGCTCGATGTCGATATGTAGTACTTCTGCTATCACTGGAGCCTGCTTTAGAAAATGTAGGGGGATGTCAGATTCTTGTCCATAGACAACTTTAAATGGGGTTTATCCTGTCGATATTTTATACGTCATCCGATATGCCCAAAGTACTGTTGATATTTTGTCATCCTATCCATCTTTGTCGATGTTGCATATTTTTTGTCAAACCTTTAGTTAGAGTATTGTTGAAGAATTTTATTGTACCGTTGGACTGTGGATGATATGTTATACTTTTTCGATGGTCAATCAGAATCTCTCTCATTAGTATTTATATTCTCTTTATTAACAAAGTGAGAACCTTGATCACTGATTAAAATTAGTGGACATCCAAATCGTGTAACAATATTTTCATTGGTGAATTTTGTTGCTATTTCACTTGTGCAAGCTTCGACATGTTCATCCTCTACCCATTTTGTGACATATTCAACAAATGTGATAATGCATCTAGCTCCTATACTTTGTATAGGTCAACCTAGTCTTTAACACTTGTCTCATTTTCTTACAAAATTTTGAAAATATTTGTGGATTGTCTGCCACAACAATCTAGACTATTGAATTATCCTCGCAGTTGTATCGGCTTGACATTGTCCTCCTACAAGTCCATTGTGCACTTCATCCATGATTATTTGTCTCTCGTGATCCAATACACAATGACGAAACTCTTCATTTGGTCCAAGCTTATATAAGAATCCATTTATCAATGTATATGTTCCAGTTTTCATACCCCAAATTTTCTTTTTCTTCTCTAAGGTTCATTCTAGTGCTTGTCCTTCTACTAGAAATTATGCAATTTCCTCCAATTCTATTGGTATGGATTCAACTCTGAATAAATGTGCATCTAATAAATCATCATCAATCCCTGTTGGTTCTTCTTTAGTTTCTATTCTAAACAAATGGTAGGGACCGAAATTTTTCTTCCTTGGGTGGACGATCACTTCAAATTAAAATTCTTGAAATAGCAATAGCCATAGACAAATTAGACCACGGTGTAAGGTTTTATTGACTAAGTATTTAGTTCCTAATGATAAGTATAAAAGACAAAATGATTGCCTAGGAGATCATGTCGGTACTTCTAAAGAGTAGATATCATTCCTAGTGCATCTCTTTCTGTTGTCAAGTGATTCCTCTATGCCTTGTTCAATTTTATGTTTCTATACGCATTTGGGTAATCCATTCCATCCTCCCCTAGTTGTCTCAAAATAGATCTAACTGTTATTCATGAAGCGTCTATGTGGACATGAAACATTATGGACAATTTAGGAAACCTGAGTATAGGAGCTTCGACTAGTTTTATTTTTTAGTAAGTCAAACTATGCGCCACATTCTTCAAGTGGAAACATCATGTCAAAATAACGGCAAATAAATTTTCGATAATAACTCGTATGTCCCAATAATATTCTTACTTGCTTTGAATTCACTAGTGGTTTCAATTCAAGAATAACTTTAATTTTTGTGAAGTCCACTTTTATTCCTTCTTTGCAAACGACATGTCCAAGAAGAATTCCTATTGAGCTCACGCATATACACTTCTTGATGTTCAAAGATAGTTATATTTGATGACATATCTCTAACATTAATCTTAGCCACTTACAATGGTCTCTTAGAAAATAATAGATTGTCCAATCGTCGAAGTAGACATCCATTTTTTGTATATGTACTCTTGGAATGATTTAACGATGATTCTCGAGAAGACAAGTAGTGCATTTTTAAATATGAACAACATTACTTTGTATGAAAATGATTCATACTCACAAACAAACATCATTTTCTACTAATATTCTTTTGCAATAGGAACTTGGTTATAACCATAGAATTAGTTAGTGAAAAAATAACATTCGTTCCCTGCAACTTTGTTGATGATTTCATCAATGAAAGGCATTGGGAATGGATTATTCAGTGTTACTTGATTAATATCCCTGAAGTTGAAACAGATACGAAGTCTTTTTGTATCATGTTTCTTTGGTTGTATGACCATCAAGATCTACCATTCGACCTGGTCGACATGATAGATAATTTTAACGACGAGCATGTTCTCAATTTCTTTCTTGACAATGTCTTTATATTTATTTTCCATCTTATAAGGTATTTTCTTGATAGGATTGGCATTATTTTTGATGTCAAATTTCATTTCTCCCATATCTTGTAATAATCCCTTCAAATATTTATAATCCTTGGAAAAAACGTCTTAAAACTCTTTTAACAAGTTTGTAATTTCTGTTGTTTGTTCCTCGGTCCAATAATCGCCAATATTTTTCATTTTTGGTCAATCGTTGTTAGATATGTCAAATTATTTCAATTTGAGTTGTGTGTCCATCCACTCTAGTGCTCTTGTTTCCTTTATTTGTCATTTGCATTCTTTAAATTTTGTGAATGCAAGTGGAAATTCTTTCGCAATCAACCTTTTTGGTTCATCCTTCTTTGTTGATTCTATCTTAAAAATTGTTTTTATAGGTATTGAAGTGGATGGATGTTCCTTCTTCCATCTGAAATGTTTCCCTTTGGTTTTGTCAGTCTCCATCTTTAGTCTTGTCAAACGTTGAATTTCTATTGATCTGATGCAATTACATGTGGAAATCTATCGGTTGTTTGTCTATCGAGTATTTGTCAGGATTTTGTTGGTTGTCGGTTGTAGGAAACTTATGATTTGATTACTTGTGTACTTTAATGTGTCATCCTTTGGAGTGAAAGAAAAATATTTAATAAAATTATATCTAATTTCCTTCCAAATGAAAGTTTTTCCTTTGGATTCTTCCATTTTATACCATTTATTAGGTGAATCATTAAATGTGCTGGGGAATAAGTGTGGCTATTTTCTTTTTCCAAACCTCTCAAAAAAATATGTTGACGTCATGGACCATGTATGGATTCATGACTTGTGTGTATCCCACCAACATGGAGCTTGTCTAGTTAAGGTTTCGACTAAGCTTTGAAGTCAACTTTTCTCTCCTACACTTTTTGATACTTCGACAACATAAGATGCAAGAGACTCTCATTCTTTATATCTTAATTGTGGGATACCCGAAAACTCTTTCTATACAACTACGAGTGTCGGATATTCTTTGATTTTCATTTCAAAAATTTTCAAGATGATGGATCAAATTTTGTAACAATGTTGTACATTTTTCTTCTAGACAGCTTCAATTATCTAGTAGTCTCGTGCTTGTGCTTCATAGTTTTCCATCCGTCAGATGTAGAGTTTAGCATATGAATTGTATCTCACAGATGAGGGGTTGTTGAGATCGAGCTCCCATTGACTATTAGGATTGAAATAATCCTCATCATTTTGAATCACTTGGTATAATCACCGAATGTCGATGTTGTCATCGATAGGTTCAACCGTGGTTCAACCCAAGGTTTCCCTTGAGAAGGATGAATGGGTACAATTACTTTCTTTCCATCGCTTTTAAGTTTTATTCTTTCTTTGTCGAGGGAGATCATCGCTTTCATGTTTCTTACCCAAGGTCCAACAACTAATGCAGGGAAGGAACTGGATCCTTCCTTAAGGTCAATGATTTCAAAATAAACTTTTGTTGATATTCCCATGATAATTGTCTCAACATATCTCCATACTCCAATTTACTCAACCAAACCTTGGTCATAAATGTTTAGGTATATACTTGATTTATAGAGTTTTGGTCAGTCCAAATGCTCCCAAGTTGCTTGAGCTATCATGTTGGCCTATGATTTGAAATCAAGGATGACTTGTTAGACATAGTATCCTTTAATTTCTAGGTCAACAAGTGAGTCAACATCCTTTGTATCCCTTTGGTTCAGTTGACAAAGGTTTTTGGTCTTCTTTTGTTCATCATATTTTCTTTTAAGTTCATACATTATATCTAATAGCTTGGTGACTACTTCTTCTTTAGTTATTATTTTAAGCAATTCATTAATATATTTATTTCGAACTTCATCGATATCTTCTTGTGCGGCGATTTCTTGGAACATTCTTCCGGCGTTATTATACAATTTCTTCTATTCAATCAGATTGGGATAATCATATTTGATGTTTAATTTGGTGATTTGTGAATTGTCAATGTCAGTTTTAGTGCCTTGTTGTGTTACGATCTGCAAATTCTTGGTTTTAACAAAATCACATTTGGAACACTAAACAAGACATTAAAATTCTTTTTTATTTATAATTTTCTCAAGCATGGTTTGGAAATCCTCCAAGGAGTGATCAAAAACCCCACACTTTGTACATATTTTCATATATGTCCTATTTTTACAAGAACAGTTTGCAAACATATGTTCTTCACTAAAACATGTAAATCACTAAAGTCATCGATGGGGTCAAGGTCCCCAAATTTCGTTGTTCCACCCATGACTATTGAAGCCTCCTCGTCAGTTGTAATTGTCTCCTCTATTATTGTTCCATTGTGCGTTGTTCCTTTGGTGTCAATCGGTTCTGTCATTGCGGTCTCTCTAGTCAACAGTATTAGTCTGATAGACAACATGATAATTTTGTTTGTTTTCAAATTCAAGGCGCATTCCACTGTGTTGTGAGACTTTGTTTCACAAATGGAACACTATTTAGTATGTTCATTCTTCATGTTATATTGACATTATTTTGTTGAATCCATATCATATTCTTAAAAACTGTCACAAAATAATTTTGTATATACAATACGCACATATTGTCGATGGTCATCATGTCGACATGTATCTTTTATGTGTCCTTTTGTCTAACACTTTTAACACCACAGGTCTGCTCCTCTTAGGTTGATTTCATGAATACAAATTTACATGCTTTATAATTGTTCCTCTGGGCACCAGTCGACATAGTTGGTTGGGTAATCATCGTCCATCTCTAATTGTAGTGCCTTCTTTAGTGCTTCTTCGTATCTATTAAACTCATGAATTTGGATATGCATTCTTATTCCTTATAATAATATCGCTACAAACCATTTTATTAGCAAAGGATCCTCAATATGGTACTCAATCTGATTTAGCGAATATTTAAATTTATTGTCGTACTCTAGAATGATTTTTGTTGGTTTCTAGGTGATGTCGTTCAATTTTTTATCTAATAAATATTCCCCATCGGAATTTTTAAAGAATCACAAAAACTGTTTCTTAATTTGAGCCTTATTTGCATTCGGTCTTCTTTTGGTGCAGTTTATGTACCAAGTGAGAGTTATTTTACACAAATATCCTATGAACGGTGCCATTTGATGACCCTCATTGGACACAACATTTGCTTCCCATATTGATTCACATACAAATCAGTGTC
This sequence comes from Pseudotsuga menziesii, assembly GCA_001517045.1. Lineage (NCBI taxonomy): Eukaryota > Viridiplantae > Streptophyta > Pinopsida > Pinales > Pinaceae > Pseudotsuga > Pseudotsuga menziesii. The sequence goes on along the minus strand of LPNX010420722.1, from coordinate 797,198 downwards.
TTCAAGGATATTCATCTCCTTTGTAGAAGGGGATGTGTCCCATCAGGTGTGCCATATTTGGAGTGACTTCCTATTAGAATTTGAATTCCATTTAGATCTTCAAGCATATAGTTCTAATAATGTTTGCAGCAAATGGAGAATGAAGATACAAACTGAACAAAACAAACCACACATGAATCGGACAAGTCTTGCTCAAGAATTTACAGTATCATTCACAATAATAAAATCCGGTGTTACAATAGTTTACATAGGAAAATAATTCGAATGCATTAGGTAGCAATTCGAATCTATCCACTAGATATGACTGTATCTAACTCACCATATAACTCATGGTGTCTTAATCAATATCGGAGTCCAACAGATCAACTCCAAGATGTCCAAAAACTCAATCAATCAGTGATAGCTAGTTAACTCAGTGCAACTGAGTGTGGTAGGTGGGAAAAGGCGCCCACTCCACATGTAGCCATTCATAAATAGTGCTATATAACTGATTGTGAACTAACTAAAAGCAAATGGGGGCTAACTAATACTAACTAGTTCCAACTCCAACTAACTGAAGGAGGTTGGTGTCGGGACTCCCAGTGGTTCCTGGGCGCCCGTAAGAACCTGCTACCCAAATATAATGCAATGGGAGTGTGTGAGCGGCCCAAATCGACAATGCGCACACACGCTCCTGCTTCGGCAGTGGTGAACCTCCATGCCTAATTTCCAACGTGGGAAATAGGAGCACGCATGCGCATGTGGATGCACACGTGTGTTGGGAGCGATCGCAAACAGGGATGTGCGCACGTCCTTGTGTTTAAAAAAAAACAGTGGGCATTGTTGTTTGTTTTATAGCCACTAGCAAGCGCGCAAGGAGACAACGACCCCCAAGGAGACGAAATCAACCCCCAAGGATCCCAAAGGACTTGTGTAAATCGCCTAAAATGACGTTGGAGCAAGGTAAATAGAATAGGAATACAATTTTTCTTGTTTATTTCCTTGTTTTGTTGTTTTTAAAATAAAATACAAAATTAAAAAAAAATGAAAATCAATTGAAATGGGAAAAATTTGATACTACAGGTACAAATTACCTAACCACAATGACAAACACCAATGAACCATCCCAAGAAAGGAATGAAACAAACCAAACAGAGGACCCAAACACCGAATTAAATGAAGAAAACCCCAAAGATGAATTACACGGGGATTTAAACCAATTAATAATTTTGAGTGATGAATTGAAGAACACGAGGGAACCCTCTCGGGTTTTTCCCGCCACATCAATACAAAACATTATAGAATCTACCAACATTGCCCACAGTGAGATAACCAGTTTGAGCGAATATAGGGCTCGAATGAGAGAGCATTATAGCACTGGTATATCCAAAGAGGATATAAAAAACCTGAATATCACAAAAACCCGACTGTGGAGAAAATTTACAGATCCTAAACATGACAGCCTCCAGATGTGAGGAAGAGGCGAGTTTGCATGGACTGGTGTAATTACCAACCATGGAGAGAAAACTGGAGGAAGAGATGGTTCATGATTTTCAACAAGCCTCCATGCAACAATGTTGAGGTCCCACAGTATTTTCTCAGGAAAATGTGGGCTGAGTTTGTGTTAGGGTTCCATGGGAACTACTTCAACATCACTGAGTTCCAAGGCGTCGTTTTTGGCTCAGCCCAAGATCGACCTCACGCCCACCAGAACCCACTCAGAGGAACTCCTGCACCTAGGCGAGAGCCAAACCCGCCTCCTCAACCCCCTGGGTTAGGTATCAGGATAGATGAGGTCCATGAGTCTATTATACATTCCACGCAGAACCTTCTCAGGCATACCACATTTGTGGCTATGTTCTCGCAGAGCGAGTAGGATCCCCCCGAGAGACACACTTCTACATGGTCTACTGGCGGTGGGCAAGGGAGAGAAGATACAGGTGCTATCTAGGTGGATCCATCCAACTCAATGAGACCAGTGCCACATCATTGTTGTTGTTGTGGGAATCCATGCCAGGTTCCCACGCAGGAGTACGACACATAGAGCTACCTACACCAAGTTAGTTATTGTTTTATTTAATTTCATAATTTCTAATAAATTTAACTTAGAATCAGATGATGATGACTTGATTTTTTTTAATGTACAACTATTCAATGCCGAGTCTCGAACACACGGGTGGGAGGACACTTGTTCCTTCAATCTAGATGGAGCCATGCCATCTGCATAGGACATCGTGGCACCATACACACAGGTAGTTTTCTTTCAGTAATTGAATTTAATGTTAGTAGTTAATCTTGTCGTCCAAGCTATGTGTCTCTCTTGTAATTTGTTTTAATATTTGCATCGTGTTTATTGTTTATTTTTATTGCTCCGCGATCCTGTTTTTCTAACAAGGCCATGAGAGAAAAAAAATATTCTACCACACTATCTTAAAATTCATTCAATTCCTTCAAAATGGATGAAATGTTCTCTTACCTTAATTGTAACAAGCTAGGAAGTATGTTTGACATTGGTGAAAAAATGAGGGACCTAGAAAAAAATTATGTGGAAAACGTTTACATGGAGATGCACCAAGATGATGGGTTAGATAATTAAATTGGTAATTAATGAATTGGGTCTTAGTTATGATTGTCAAGAATTGAATATGTGAAAATAACCATTATCTGCTCAATATGCTACCTATAATAGAAACTTATAAGAAAATGTACTAAGAAGGGTATTCTCAATTAGGATACGTTAAAAAATTAGGTTTGAAATAGGAGGAGAAGAGAACTCATAGCCATGTCAACTCTCTAGACTAGAAAGGAAATGCAACATAAGAAAGGTTTACTAGGGCTAACTAGTCAACTAATTCGTATATAAGGAAACTTTAGCATCAATAATGGATACAATTTTCAAAGATATATTTAGGGAAAATATGATAAACACTTACCCTACAAATCATCCATACTTTGATATTGCACAAGACAAGCATATGATTTTTGAATATCATTTCAAGGATCGACGAGAAAGTCTAAGGAGTAAGCCCATAAAATTTGTGGATATTCTCTAAAATAGATAAAAATGTAACATCCCTGAAAATCATAAATTAAAAGAAAAATTATTATGCAAGTTTGGGACTATTATTATCACTATCATATCATTGATGTTATGTCGCTTGATTAATTTGTGACTTCTATTGTATCACTAAATTAGTTCTTGTCAATCGTCGCATATTTATTTAAATTGTCAGCCCATATTTAGTTAATATTTACTAATTGAATCTAAATATTTTTGTGCAAATGAACATGTGTCTGTAGGATTGAGTGACCAACCATCCCCACTGGGGATCAGCCAGATCCCCTCGTGAGTAGGTATCTTGTAATAAAGTATAAATTTAATTTCAATTTTGATGGCTTATATTTGTATAGTTATATTTTTTATGTACTAATACATGATGCCATGAATATGTATGGAGGTCCCACTACATAGGCACGTTGGTGTCACTATTTCTCCATTGAATTCCTTTTTCCCACCATATATGCTAGTTGTATCCCCTGGCATACATGTCCCTTTCCCTGCATCCCTCCCCACCCCTTTCCATCCATCCCTTGCCTCCCACCCACCACCACACTTCCATCCAACTCCCCTGTCGCCCCACTCATCCACCCCCTCCCTTATAGTTTCCCATGTTTCCACCCTCCTCCCTCCGACCACATTACACCATCCATCCACATTCACCCATCCCTCCACCCCATCCCAGACCTCATCCCCCTCCCCCATATTCCCCCACCACCCTCGTTTCCTCTTCCAGGGTGGCCCATTCCATTATACATCCAGTTGGAATTTATCGACGTACATCACCACTTCACCCACTCTAGTCCATGCCCTCTCCCAGTGTGCCCCGTATGTTGTAGCTAACATCAATGTGGATACATCCTCCACTATGCCATCCACCCTAGAATCAGAGAAGGTTGTACAACCCACTGCTCCACCTGTCACCCCTGAGGACCAGCTGATTGCTCCACTTGCCAACCCCGAGGACTAGCCTGTTGTGTTCACGGTGAGATTGATTAGTTTATGAAAATATCATGCAATATTAACAAAAATTAACATAGCAGTAAATTGTATGAGTTATCTTATTGTTTAACTATTACAGGGTGGCATTGCCGAGAGACTTGGATCATGGAGGAGGGTAGCCCGCTCACCACTTACGGTCTCGTCTCAGGTGAGCTATTTAAAATTTGAAAGTGTAATTTTGATATTTAAATTGTGTTTTATACTTGTATAATTTCTTGTAGGAGTTGACATTTGATTGTTGTCGTTTCAAATCCCAAGGGGAGGTGGTTGAAGCGGCCAGAAGAACCGAGCTTCCTCTAGCTCGAAGAAGAGGAAGATTGATTTTGGAGTTGCACCTGGGATCTTTGAGGGTGGGAATGAGGATTGAGAGACCCTCTTATGTACACTAGCCATGATGTGGCATGTTGCCATGAGTTGCCATATTTTGTATAAGGCACAAGTTGCCATATTTTGTATATGATTGGGAATTTTTGTATATTAATATATCATTTTGTACTTCTTTATATTACTTTGCCTTTTATGACAGATTTGCATACATTATGTCAAATGAAGTAGTAGTTGCAATACTTATTGTTAAAAAAGAAATAAAGTCCATATGTTCACAATAAAATGCATAAAAATTTTAACATTGTACGTTAGTTGACAAAAAAATACACAAATGCATAAACGTGTACAATAACAATGATAATTGAACTCTAACTCCTATAGAAACCTAACTCATATTGAACCAAAATACTAACACCTACAGTCTTATTCATTGTCCAAATTGCAATATAAAGCACTTGTTTGCCTTTGGTATTTACATAGTAATTCTAACCTTTGGACTTCTACTCCATTTTCTATCCTTGACTAACCCTAGTACTGTCTATCAAACTAGACTGTAATACTACCTATTAGGCAGCCATAAGACACACCTAAACCATTCTATTCTAGCTTAACCCTTGCTAAAACCCTTTCCCTAGACTCCTACCTTTCCCTCTCTCTAAAGCAAGGCTTATTCCTTTCATTTCCACACTACTTATACCCCCATGACTCTCCCTATATCTCTTACTGTAATATCCATTTTGGACAGCCCTAGAACACCACTAACACATCCTAAGTTTCCCTAACTTCTTCACTGTAATATCCTATTTAGGGCAGCCCTAATAGCCTTCTTACCCACCTATCATATCCCAAGGTCACTTCCTTGCCTTCCTATATTACCCACTCACTAACGCCTCACCTCTAATTTGTCCATAACCCAATTTAAAGTGGCACAAAGACACCCTAAAGGAACTGTATATAAACAATCATTCCCATCCACACTTAAACAAATTTGACATTGGTATATAAACATCCATAACTTTCCAAATACTAGAAAAGTCCTTGAATTGCTTGCAAGTCATTGTGTCATCAAAAGCCAAGTGAATATACTTCTTATCATTCCTACTTGAATGGAAATTACATCTTGGACTGTCATAAGACATTTTACTTGACTGAAAATTATATCTTGGATTGTCATAAGACATTTTACTTGACTGGAAATTTGATTTGGTTTAACAGTCCCATTGGCTTGGAAACTTATCACTTATAAAATTGTTTATCACTGATGTTTACTTAAAAAGATTGTACCTTTGTCTTGACAAGCTAAAAAGTGAAATATAGGACTGTCATAATGCTAAATGCTTGGTTGGAAATACTTTTATGTCGACTGCAAAATAGGTTGACTTTGTACGATATGACGATAACGTCCCATCAACACCACTAACATGCTTCAACCACATGCATAATTGAAATGAAAACATCCCATAAAAATTGTTCTTCCTTGACAAATAAAAAATGAAACAAGTTCATGAATATGTGTCTTCTATAACAATCTGTTGAGCACTTACAATTTTAACGATCTATTGTACTTGTTGCAATTTTATTGATTTAAGGGTTAGCATGCATAACATAGGGTTTAGAATCAACGAGGAAGCCCTAACCATTACTGAAGTTTAAAGGTTAGCATGCATAACCTAGGCTTTATAATCAATGAGGAAACCCTGACAGGTAATATCCTATTTAGGGCAGCCCTAATAGCCTTCTTACCCACCTATCATAGCCTAAGGTCACTTCCTTGCCTTCCTATCTTACCCACTCACTTCCTATATTGTCATCCATATTGATCCTTCCTTTGGTAGCGACATGTTCTCTTTGGGTGTACAATCATGGTTTGAAGGGTCATTTTGGCTAGGAAGTTCCTTTTATTTCAAAGGATTTTCCTTAGTCATCATCTTGATGGCCTACACAAGTGCATGATGACCTATCCAAAGGTCTGCACTTAGGATATCTAACAAAATAAACACCATTAAAGTTTAATTAACAAATTCAACCCAAAATTATTTCAAATTAGCATGCATAAACAATGCTATAATCTACCCAATCATAAAGATAATATAAGCTAAAATTCAAATCTCCACACTATAATTATTTTCCTCGTTAGGGTTTATAAACCCTAATCATCTTTCATCATAGAAGCACATGGAATTTCAGGAAAGTCTAGAATGTAACTATTCATCAATTACAATAGTTTTAGCTAGGGTTTAGGATAACAAAGAAATTCAATTCATAACCTAGGGTTTAATTCAATTGTTACGATTTGATAATTTGAGTATTGTTGGTTCACCTCCTAAACTTCTCTAAAAATCATCCTAGCATTTGCACACATTGGTATTTGCATTTGTGAACATATGAAATAGTAATTATTTCATATTAATACCAATAAAATTATTTCATGTATGTGCATAGCCTATGTATAGGACCTTTTGGTTTCTACTTAAATGATACTAACCAATCTAATGATATATACCTAAAGAGGTCATAAAACCCTAGTTCCATCTCATAACTTATGAACCCTAGTTCTAATATGCAATTTGTAGTTCATGAAACCCTAGTTGGTTTTCAATTTGTAAGTGTAGCCTAGGGCTATATGGCCTTTTGGTTTCTACTTAAATGATACTAACCCGTCTAATTTGATCTTCAAACCTAAAGAGTTCATAAAACCCTAAAACCCTATTTTGTAGTTCCAAGTCTCAATTTGTGAACCCTAGTTTTATTATGCAGGTTGTTGGCTTATATTTTAGTACACGAATAATATAACCTGTGATCTCTAGATACATAGTATTTTCTTAATTCTACAACATGTGTTTTCTTAGTGATCTCTAGACACATTGGGCCATGAAATCATGAGGGAGAGGGCCATTTTCAACCCAAGTTATAGCATGCAATTGTAGTTCATGAAACCCTAGTTGGTTTAGGATTTGTACATGTACATGTGTTTCTACTTCCATCTCATAAGTTGTAAAGAGTTCACGAAACCCTACCAACTACTATAACATACCATAACATACTAACATCATACCATTCTAACATACCATACCATACAATACCCTACAATACTAACATCATAGTACATACCCATACCTTATGATACTAACATCATACCATGTACTAACATACCATACCATACCATACTAACATATAACATAGCATACCATTCTAGTTCCATATCATAACTTGTAAAGAGGTCATAAAACCCTACTTCCATCTCATAACTTCTCAACCCTAGTTATAGCATGCAATTGTAGATCATGAAACTATAGCATGCAATTGTAGTTCATGAAACCCTAGTATGCAATTGTAGTTCATGAAACCCTAGTATGCAAGTCTCAACGAGATTGTAGTTCATGAAACCCTAGCATGCAATGGTAGTTCATGAAATCATAGGTGTGTTTCTCTTTTCCATCTCATAACTTGTAAAGAGCTCATAAATCCATATTTCCATCTCATAACTTCTCAACCCTAGTTAAGCATGCAATTTGTAGTTCATGAAACCCTAGTTGTTTTAGGATTTGTACATGTACATGTGTTTCTACTTCCATCTCATAGCTTTTAAAGAGGTCACAAAGCCCTAGTTCCATCTCATAACTTCTCAACAATAGTTATAGCATGCAATTGTAGCTCACAAAAACCTAGTTGGTTTTCAATTTGTACATGTATATGTGTTTCTACTTCCATCTCATAGCTTTTAAAGAGGTCACAAAACCCTATTTCCATCTCATAACTTCTCCACCCTAGTTATAGCATGCAATTGTAGTTCACAAAACCCTAGTTGGTTTTCAATTTGCACATGTACATGTGTTTCAACTTCCATCTCATAACTTGTAGAGAGTTCATAAATCCCTATTTCCATCTCATAACTTATCTACCCAAGTTATAGCATGCAATTGTAGTTCATGAAAGCCTGGTTGGTTTACGATTTGTACATGTACATGCATTTCTACTTCCATCTCATAAACTGTAAAGAGTTCATGAAACCCTACTAACATACTATAACATTTCATAACATAACATACCATAACATACTAACATCAGGGCCATTCTAACATACCAGACCATACTAGCATAACATACCATACCATACAATAATAAAATCATAGTACATACCCTACAATACCCTATGATACTAACATCATACCATGTACTAACATAACATACCATACCATAATAACTTGTAAAGAGGTCATAAAACCCTACTTCCATCTCATAACTTCTCAACCCTAGCTATAGCATGCAATTGTAGTTCATGAAACCCTAGTATGCAATCATAGTTCTTGAAACCCTAGTTTGCAAGTCTCAACGAGATTGTAGTTCATGAAACCCTAGTATGCAAGTCTCAATGAGATTGTAGTTCATGAAACCCTAGCATGCATTAAGGTATCCACACTATAATTGTTTTCCTCGTTAGGGTTTATAAACTCTAATCATCTTTCATCATAGAAGCACATGGCATTTCAGACAAGTCTAGCACCAGTTTCAACATCAACATGTCTATCCTGGGATGATTCCTCAAACCCTAGGTCTTTGTCTATTGCATCAACAAAAGAACCAAGACCTCCATGGAAAATCAACTAAACTTAAAAAAATATTCTTCTAAGCAAGGAATCAAAAGAAGCTCAAGACTTATCAAGTTAAGTTTTCCATGGTCTTTCCCTAACCTCCATGTATCACATAAGAACAAGACTTCAATATCACCAAAGACATTATCTCTTTTCTTTGTATCTTCTACAGGGTTGGAACCCTAATTCGACCTCCTTTTCCTTGACAACAAGAGCTATAGATTCTGCAAGACGACCATCAATTCCTCTAGTATTATATCTCCTTCTCCAAGGTTTACTTACATATATAAACCCTAGTTTCCTCATGCATATCCAAGTTTCATCATGTAATGCATTCCTCCTCTAGTTGTGTACCACATCTTATTATTCCCAATTTTCCTCGACATATGTGTCAGAGGTGGTTACAATGCTCCAATTCTTATCCTCAATATTTGTTCCAAGGTGATTACTATGCTCATTTGTTCTCCTCAACATGTGTGTGAAGGTGGTCACTATGGTCCAATATTTCACTTATATTCATCCTAATATCACAAGGCAACCAACCAAAATAAACCCTATTCCAAGTGTACGTTAACACTATGAAGATACATCCCTTTAGGCCACTCTTTCCAAACATATAACATATCTAGAACCTCTTATTACAACAAATTACAACATCAATAAATCTACTGAGCAAAACCCCAGTTTACGAAACCGATGCACAATGGAGTCACTGGGCCATGCAAACGCAATGGAGAGGGCCCACTAGAGGTAATGGCATGCCAGGAGATCAACAGAGTCAACGACTCGTTGATCCGACCTCCGGTTGTCGAGTTATGTCAAGTTGCAAGTCGCATGAAAATGCCTTTGAGGGAGTGAAAAACCAAACGTAGCAGCAAGATTGTATGTCGTCGGCTCCGACAGGTGTGTATGGCCAATGCCGACATGGAAACACCACCAAGACTGGTGTTTGGGTGTGCTCTACTATCTCAAATACACCTAATATTTAATTATCGACTGGGGTTGGTAGGCTTCGAGTTGATGCAAAATATATGCAAAGGTAGAGGGGTTCCTAAGGCGGTGTAGAAATACTTTAATAAACAAAAGATTGAAAAATCCTTCAAAATGAAAAATCGAGTCAAACTCTTAAGAATTTAATTATTAATATGATTGAACTAAAATAAAACATCATACCAGGATAATATCAGACTATGTTATTTCAACTAACAAATGAAAATATAACCATTACTTTTTATAACGAAACCTATTAAATAACTTCAAGAGCTAACTATTCACAGAAAGTACATATTTGGAAATACAATCACAACAACTAGATAATTTATAAACAAATAATTTTTTACTGAAAAATATATTATCAACAACTACTTGAAAAGCTGGGGTTCAAGGAAGACTTGACTAATAAATCAATGGAAAACTGAGTAAGAAAAGAAAGTAGAAAACTTAATAAAGAAAACTAAATACGAAAAGCAAGTAGAAAACTCAATAAAGATAATTTTAATTTCTTTTCTACAAGTCTCTTCAAAAATCACACAGTGAAAGGAATAGGTCTTATCACTATGATCAATTGACAAGGTACTAGTATACTAGCAATTAACACACCTAACCGTAAAAATTCATATACAAAGAAATAAATCAAAACAAACCAATAACATAATTTCAAAACATTACAGCAGTATTAAAGAAGAAAATCGGAAACCAAAAGAAACGAAACCACAACAAATAACTCAAAGCATGGGTGGAAAGAGGAAAACTAAGGATAAAACTTAGTAAATAATTTAAACAATCTAATCTATGGTTCAAATAAAAACATAACCATTATCTAATGACTACAATCAGAGAATAATAAAAAAGACAAAGAAACAGAACCGAAAATAGGTTTAAAACGAAACTAGGAATGCTAAAGGTTGGATGGAAGGCTGGACGACAATCTGGAAGGAAGGTCTGAATGACAGTCCAAACACACAGTCCGAATGAGAGGCTGCATACAAAGAATAATAAAAATAGACCTAAATGATTTAATTATCAGTTGATTTTGTGCATATGAAAATGAAATGCATAAATGATAGAATTTAAACCTAATTAATAATTAAAATAAGCAACATGAATTACTAATCTATGGGTATGAAGAGATTATTTCTATTATAAAATAAAACAAACTAAAACATAGCTGAACTAATTTACAGTTTAAACAAAAAGCAACAAAACTAATCTCTAACTATAAATCATACCTAAGACTGACATAATATTAAGCACTAACTTGAAAGCTGAAAAGAAACTGAAAAAAGCTATATGTGACTGGCCATTTTAATTCTATAAATGAGAACTACATTAAAAACACGGTGTGAATTATATTAACTATGGAAGATACATGTTACAAAAAATAGAGAAATAAATATAAACAAATTAAAAATAAAACTACTTATCTATGATGAAGAGATAACAAAAACTCATACGGAAATAGAGACCATGAATTGTCTAGGGTCCCTCTCAACAATCACGGGTAATGCCTGGTGAATGCTTTCACACACAGTCATAAACAATAAGGCATAGAGCTTCTATTAAAAATAAGGAACATAGTTACAATATTCTTCTCTCAAAACATACCAACTATCTACCTAATGGATTGATCAATCGCCTATCTCTCTGCATGGAGGTGTTTATATACACACCGTTTTCAAGAGATTGAGCAATTCGACCCTTTAGTGGTCGACTGCTCTTCTAAATTTAGTTAGTCATAAAAGGTAATAATGATTCATAGGCCAATGCATCAGCATATCCCTTCTTTGGCATAAGTCTAGTTTTCTTCAATGTGAACGTGGCATGAAGGCTCCCTCTCCAGCGTGGTTGATGGCGTCATGTTGGGCAGCGAAGAATACATAGTAGCGAGTCTCTAGAACAAGAGATCCTTCTTCAACGTGAATAGATATCCTCAGTGTGTGTGATGTGGCATGCAACCCCTTCCTTAGCGCAACTAATGGTGTGGTGTTGAACAAATGAGAGCACACAGTGGGTAGGTCGTTCCGTTCTTCAAAGCACACAGACTGGTAATAATTGAAAGGTTAAGCAGAGGAGGCCACGACCGATCCTTCTAGACTGTAGTCGTTCTTCCCTTTGAACACGTGATGGTGATATTAGGCTGAGAGCTTCTTCAATCATCAAATGCGTGGACAACAGGATGTTTGTAGAACTGTTACAACATTAAATGCCTAAAATCGGTTATGGACAGTGCTCAGCCTGATTAACAAGTTGGACGATGATTGCACAGATCAGGTGAATGGTAAGCTGGACAATGGTTGCGCAGATCAAGCTGAATGCATTTTGTTTATAAATTCACCTAATCATACTACCTAACCTGCAAACAAATACACATATTATTTAATATATCAAATATGCTTTAAATAATATAGATTTGAGTTAATAAAATCATAAAAATGATATTAATAACCAAAGTTGAATAAACATTAAATTTGTTCTTACCTTGTGCTGAATAACGATTTGCATGACATAAAATACATGAAAGATAATAAAATATGCATTTAAATGTTATTTTAATGCCAAAAATGATAACAAAATGAGGCTCAACATTCCCCCAAACCAGAGAAATGCCAGGTCCCACTAAGCAAAAAAAAGATAAGAAATCACACTATCAAAGCGAACTATAAAATGTGAGCCAGCAACATGCATATGTATGAATGAGTGAGTTCATAAAGTTTATAATTAGTTCAACCATATCCAAAGTAAAACTTTGGACATGCTGAACATATGACACAAAAGGTATAATTTGCATTGATGATAAGATTGATCAACAAGAAAATCAGTCATTTGATAGTTTACATGCATGATTGAGTAAAAGGATAGGGTTACTAATAGTGAAATGATAACTAAAAAACTTTTAAGTTCAAAGCATTCTCATGGAGGTAAAAACTATTTTCCAAAAACAAAATTTGGTTAGCAAATTTTAGTCATAAGTGCTATAATATCACCAAGTTTAGATCGTCATGTGGTATTCCATTTGGATTATCCTTCGATCCTTCATATAGTCGTCCATATTGATCTTCTGTAAAAATATACTTCATGCTATAACCAAGTTCCATTACTAATTTATCCTGAAAAAACACTTATCATTTTGTCAGAGAAAATAGATCTGTCATAAATAACGAAAATAAAAAAACAGTCTAATTTTTCCTAATCCCCCCCCTCAAACCAAAGGTATGGTGTGTCCTCAGGCCATGAGAAAGAAGATTCATTTGTTCCATATTAAAAAAAAAGTGCTATCATGTTGTTTTATTATTTTTAAAATGAAAAACTAACTAGTAAATGGAAATGATTTAAATATGTATATTCATGAAAAATGTAACAATGCTTAGAAAGACCACTTAAATGTTGATAAGATAATTGAAAACATGACAGAGGAAAAGCTAGTCATCCGTGCCGTAGTTTTAAAGATATCTTGTCATCATAAGATATTTTGAGTTTACCTCGGAGTATGTGAGATTTTATAGCTATGGGTTCCATTTTTAGGGTAATGACATCCTAGGTATTTGTTGAATTAGATGGCTAGGTCCAATCCCAACTTATAGTGATTCTCAAATGACATTAAAAACAATTGGCCTTAAAATAAAATTTGAAAAAATTTCTTCACATTTATCATTATTCTCCGAATCATGTGCATAGTAGTGCATTCACTAGATCTCTTTTACCCGATATTGCCCCACTACCAGCATGCCTGTTCAGTACCCCGATGGGTTTATCTTGGTACCATGGAAGCATAGTCCCGCTTCTAGTAGGCCTGTTCAGTACCCCGATGGGTTTACTTGCATTTATCGAGCTTCCTTGTTTTAAGTTTTTACTTAGCATTGACTCGCTGCTAGCATGCCTGTTCAGTACCCCGATGGGTTTTCCTTGTATAATGATATTAAGTATATGGAAGCCGATTGGTACTAGAGTGTGCTAAGCCCTGCTAAAACACATAATTCAATTTTGTAAGTAATTTTCATAATGGCCTTAATCATAGATCATGTCAAAAGAGAATAACTTAAACCTGTTCTTTGAACTTATAACCTTTCTTCTTCGTGAAAGATAATTAATGTTCCCCACAAGAAAAATTTACACCTACTATCGAGTTATCACACAAACATAATTTTAGAGACAAGTTTTGATAACAAGTATAGGATAGACTAGTAATCCATAGGTATAAGGTGAAATTCGAAAAAGATAATAATGAGAGTAAGTCTTATCACGCAACTATTTAAAATAGAAAATCAAAGATATAAATGTCTGAATCAAAATACCAAAAACTATATGAATCATAAAAGGAACGGTTAAGAATGATGTACACATAATTGTTTTTAAGCTGCAATTTTTAAGAAAGGTTTAAGATATCTTATGATCATAAATTGTCTTTCAGATAATACTCCATGAGCTGCTTATAGATAAAATTCTTATAATCAAACTGCAAAACCACTTGTTATATGATTTGTATCTTATTTATAAAAACATATATAACATTATAGAAAGAAAAGGAGTCACCTGTAGTAACTCTTATTTATTTAATAAAACAGAAATATATTTACATACTATCCTATTCTACTAAAAAGAAAGAAAACAATTCAAGTATATGAATTCTTCCAATGTAACCATGTTCGAAGAAAAACTAGAAATATACCTTTATCCACATATAAGAAAAATATTACAATGATTAGCGGGATATGAAGAATCAACCGAGCTGTTTGATTTAGTAGCAATAAACATTGAAGAAGAGGATTGTACCGTGGCTTGGTTCCCTCTTGGAACCATATTTCAATGTGACTTATGTATTCTATGTTTTCTTCTTCATTTGTTATGTCATGAGATCTTTCATTGAAATCTAGGATGTGTAAAGAATCTAAGTTTGGTGACGGGGAATATTTAGGTTCTAATGTCCCTCCCTCATCGAATGAGAGGCATTCTAGGTTGATCTTGTTTTCTTGTGGAAAAGGCCAAGTATAAATTTCACTTATGGTCGTAGTCTTTACAATCCCTTGATCTATAACATCTCCAAATCTCATATGAATTTCTTGCAATAATGTTGGTGAGGTAGGTAAGGTGGTTAAATGTTGCAGTTCAACACTGTAAGCATATTGTTGTTAGAATGTGTACTGGATTGAATAGGAATGTGCGTAGGGAATAGAGGAGATTCATGAGAAGGTAATTGTGGCAGGTGTAATTGACTAGCTTGTGTGGTTAATTCTACCTGGAAAGTGGGATATTGTTCAAAATCTTATAGAATAGGAAGTGTTGCATCATAAGAGAGAGTATCCCTATGATCATCATATGGGACAGAAAGGCTTTGTGAACAAGGTTAACAAGGGTTAAGATGAGGCTGAGAAGAGGGTATATTTTTACTTATCTTGAATTTTCCTCTTGAATACCTTCTACATAATTCACAAACATTATCATATGATAGTTGAAATACATCACCTGTTCCCATCGGACTTAAAATTTCTAGATATTCATTTCTTATGCCTTTAATTAAAAGTATTTTCAAGTATCCTTCCTTGACTGTCTTAGTTTTTATCTTTGAAGGTTGTATTGAAAGCGGTCGACATAATTTTCCAAAGTTTCTTCTTCTCCCTGTGTTATTTCAAAGATGTCCTCATTTACCCTGCAATAATCTTGGTATCTTTTCAAGAACATATATTTCATGTCTTCCCAAGTTTGAATACAATTCCCACCTAGGCTCATGAACCATCAGAGGACTGCTCCTTTCAAAGTAAGAGGGAAAAAATTCAGATTTTGAACATTATATGCTCTACAAAGTATTTCCAATTGAAATAAAAATTCATCACGGTCTTCATTCTCTAGTCCGTGAAAATTTAGAAAAATGGATGGGGAAACGTACTATATTTGTGCCACTCCTCTTGGATCTCTAATAGGGAATTCAAAGGTAACAACTTCTTCATCCTTCTATCCTACCATATCTTCCCACAATATAAATAGTTTTTCATGTGTTATCTTAAAGCTCTCTTTTCCAATATTCCTGTTAGTTTGTTAGCAGGATGGGTGGAACTTACAACACCACTAAGTGATTCAATTGTGAAATAATTCCTACACTTGCATACGAGTAAATTGTATGAAACTAAATTATCTAAAAGCATACGTACATCAAATTGAACTTGTGAAAAAGTAAACTATCTATATCTGCGAAAAGAAAAAGTACGCTTAAGGAAAACAAATCAAACTTTGTGTAAAGTAAACACACTCGTGCGAAAAAGGAACAACAAGGATTTGGGGAAACCCACTAAAGTGGATGCGTTGGGATGTCACACTATGGAAATTTTGTAGTGAATTCATCTTTGCATCTTACCATTTCCCCTTCCCCTTGTTGTGTAACATAAAGGCAACCTATCTATCTTTATATATATAGACTTTGTTCATGAAAAACTAACATTAGAGGAAATTTGGGGTCTAAAATGGGCCTTATAAGAAAACGTGCCAAAATAAGTTTTTGTGAGTTGGAATTCAAGAACCAATAGAATTTCAATAAAATAAGTCAACCATAATGGTTGAATTGACATATTTGTCATTAAAAAAAACTACTTTTTTTGTTCGTATTTTCGACATATCTCCCTGTGTTTTTACTCAAATTTCAATTGGGAGAGCTCGTTGGATGCGGAATTTGATTCCAAATCCAACGAGTACCCACACTGCATACTTTTGACGGACCCCGCTACCCCAAAAACAAGAAATATCTGAAAAAAACGTGATGATGAGGAGGCCACGACTAATCCTTCTAGACTGGAGTCATTATTCCCTTTGAACACATGGGTGATAAGCAATGTGATGGCAATCTTAGGATGAGATCTTCTTCAATCATTAAACGCGTGGACAACAGGATGATTGTAGAACTGTTACAACATTAAATTCCTGAAATCAGTTATGGACAACGCACAGCCTGATTAATGAGCTGGACGACGATTCCACAGATCGGGTGAATGATAAGTTGGACGGTGGTTGCGCAGATCAGGCTGAATGGTAAGTTGAATGCATTTTGTTTGTAAATTCTCCCAATCATACTACCTAACCTACAAACAAATACACATATTATTTAATATATCAAATATGCTTTAAATAATATAGATTTGAATTAATAAAATAATGAAAATGATATTAATAACCAAAGTTGAATAAACATTCAATTTGTTCTTACCTTGTGCTAAATAAGGATCTGCATGACATAAAATACACGATATATAATAAAATATGCATTTAAATGTGTTAATTTAATGCCAAAAATGATAACAAAATGAGACTCAACAACTGGCACGGAGGAGGGTTTTGCAGAGTTGACCCACCAATGCGAGAGTTGCATTGAAGGAAACTGAGCAAAACCCTAGTTTACTTAACCGATGCACAATGGAGTCACTGGGACATGAAAATGTGGTGGAGAGGGACCTCTAGAGGTAATGGAATTCCTGGAGGCCAATGGATTTGATGGCTCATCGATCCGACCTCCGGTTTCCGAGTTATGTCGAGTTGCAAGTCGCATGAAAATGTCATTCAGGGACACTTGGTCACTTTTGGTCCGAGAGCGAAAAACCAAATGGAGCAACAAGATTGCATGCCGTTGGCTCCGAAAGGTGTGTATGGACAATGCCGACATGGGAACACCACAATACTGGCATGGTGGAGGGTTTTGCAGAGTTGACTCACCAATGCGAGAGTTGCATTGAAGGAAGTTGAGCAAAACCCTAGTTTATGAAACCGATGCACAATGGAGTCACTGGGCCATGAAAATGCGGTGAAGAGGGCCCTCTAGAGGTAATGGAATGCTAGGAGACCAACAGATTCAATGGCTCATCGATTTGACCTCCGGATTTTGAGTTATGTCGAGTTGCAAGTCGCATGAAAATGTCGTTCAGGGACACTTGGTCACTCTCGGTCCGAGAGCGAAAAACCAAATGGAGTAGCAAGATTGCATGTCGTTGGCTCCATTGGGTGTGTATGGCCAATTTTGACATGGGAACACCACCAAGACTGGCATGGTGGAGAGTTTTACAAAGTTGAGCCACTAATGCGAGAGTTGCATTGAAGGAAACTAAGAAAAACCCTAGTTTATGAAACCGATGCACAATGGAGTCACTGGGCCATGAAAACCCGGTGGAGAGGTCCCTCTAGAGGTAATGGCATGCCAGGAGACCAACGGATTCGACAGCTCATCATTCTGACCTCCGGTTTCTAAGTTATGTCAAGCTGCAAGTCACATGAAAATGTTGTTTAAGGACACTTGGTCACTCTCGGTCTGGGATGACATGCTAATTGTTGGACATGGTAAGAGAATTATTAAAAGGTTGAAGAAGGACTTGGGAAGTCAATTTGCAATGAAGGATTTGGGTCCAACACAACAAATATTGGGCATGAACTATATTTCTCCAAAAAAATATAGAAGAAATGTTACTTGGAAAGACATAATCCGAGTTGTCCCAGAAGACTTAATATGGGTGTATTTAGCTATGGTATATGATAGAAACTGTATCTCTCAAACATGAACAACTCTTTGACCTTTCTCTATGTTATACCTCTTGTTTTCACATTCAATTCTAATTATTGACTCAAATAGAAGAAGGATAAAAACCTACTAGAATAACAATTAAAATTTAGAGATGAAAGCATAATGCACAAGTCAAATACCATTTAATAATATGAGAGCAATTATTTTTTGATTAGTAGCCCGATGCAACACAAATTGGAGAGAAAGTTGCAAAGATAGTGGTTTACTAGGCAGGACATGTAGAGAACAATATAAAGTGCAAAAATAAGCATGTTTTAGTTAGCTGCAATAATATCTCAGTTTTGACCAACATTTTTATTACTCACATGCTTAAGCCTCTTGCACCACATTAGAAGTTTTTTCCAATATTAAATGGAAACCCAAAAACCTACTATGGATTGATCTTGTATTATTTATCATAGCAATGACGCTAGGCATATATTTTGAACTCCTATAGAAAAGGTAAGAGAAATATGGGTGAAAGATTAAACCAGTGAAGGGTATCTATTGAAGATACATGCATCAAAAATTTTCACTTGAAAGTTACATTCAAATAATTCAATCTCTAATTGAAAAGAACAGAAGGAATTGAGAATGCAAATGATGAAAATTTGTATTCTTGCATAGCTTTAGTGGCTAACAAGAAGTAGTGTGAAAGGGATGGAGAAAATAGTCAATTGTCTCTAGTCAAAATAGTCAATTGTATATAATCGTGTGCTTGTGCAAGCTAACACGTCAAAATCTGGATGCTAGTTCCATGAGTGATTGAAATTGACAACTACTATTAAAAGACAAGACAATCATGATAACTTACTCTGCTTTCTATGTGAAATCTGCAAAATCCTTTCCCTTTCCATCTATATCGATGTCATGTATGAATATATAGCATGTATAAATACTTACTAACAAGATGGTGGCATAAAACAAATCATACTTGGTAATAAGTATTTATACATGCTATATATTCAAACATGACATCAATATAGATGGAAAGGGAAAGGATTTTGCAGAGTTCACATAGAAAGCGTAGTAAGTTATCATGATTGTCTTGTCTTTTAATAGTAGCTATCAATTTCAATCACTCATGGAACTGGCATCCAAGTGGAGTGTAAGCGCAATTACCCAATCTCATTCAATATAGCTAGCTGGATCCTCTCTATTGCTAATTGCCTCCATCAATCTCTCGTGCTTTGAATGAGGCAAGAAGTAACGTACCTTGTTTGAGTTCTTCATTGACATTGTCTGTAGATGGATGTTTGTGCCAATAATCAAGTTTGTGAAGTGATAGACCATAGAACCTGGTCAGTAATCCATGAATACATGCCCACTAGTTCTTCTTTATTTCCCATCTAGTGTAAGATATTCACCCTCAACAACCATCAAGCCAATATGAAATTCATTTCCTTCATCATCAATCAATGATCCGTTCAGGATTTGCTTACCTCAAATGCATCGTGCCAACCAATAATCCATGCCCCATTCATTGTCTTTCAGGGCAACAACTGCATATATGTGTCTTGGTTGTATAAGGTCTGAGATATGGTCAAAGTATGTCGAAATGGCTGACTGACCCTCCTCTAAGTGGGTTGTTTCACTGACTACACGTGGGTCTACTACAAGTGACACATTATCCAAATCATCAATTGAATCCATGCATTCACATTCATCCCATTCACCACTGCTACAAGAGCTGCAAAAGCAAGCAAGTTTCTGCATCCATATTTCAAATAGGGGGTTGTTTAAGATTTGAACTGAATGAAATCCATCTGTTTCTTGTACGGTGCCACAACTATAGGAATGTGATCGATTTATGTCAACCACATGCCAAAAATTCCTGACTGGACTTCCTACCACTTTAGTTCGGTCTGACATTGTTGCAGAGCAGCATTGAACTATGGATTCTGCATCTTTGATATGGGGGTTTCTGGTAAACCTCATCTCCTCCCTTTGTAGTGCAGTCTTGATGCATGAACCGGCCTGGTCATGCTCACCTTTGTCGTGCCCAGTCTCAAAGTAGTTCCATATATGTGGCACATTATAAGTCTTATGTAACATACTCATCCATTGGAAGACTCGGGAATTTTTGAACTGGCCCGCACAACCATCTGACCATATCCAATGATGATCCATCTATATATCTCCCTCCTTTAGATGATCATAGAAAATTCAAAAATAGTGTTGCACATAATGAAAATCATGGCATATGTCATCACTTATGTAAAAGTTTGTCTCCTTCTGTATTATCCTGTTGTTAATGCTGCTCTCAGGGCCATGCCTATACGTAATATGTACCATGATGTTGACTTGGTCGGAATGGTAGTATTGACTCTGAATTTCATTTTGTGGCTGAAGGGTGTAGTTTTCTGCAAAATCCACAATTGACAATATGGTCCCAATGGGAAATTTGTCCTTGCATTTTTTGTACTGCTCATCCTGCCATCGCGCTACATGCACATGTTGAACGTACTGCTCGATTTTCTTGTATAAATCCATCAATAAGTCACATATTCGTACCCGTTTCCATGAAAACAAGGGTTTTATTATAATTTGACCTTTAAAGAACGTATATGTAGACACTGAACATGTAAGAGGAAAAACATGCAATAATCATTTGCCATTAGAGGAATTTTGGGGTCTAAAATGGGCCTCCTAAGGAAAATAATAAAATAATAGTTAAAATAATAAAATAATATTGATTAATTTTGGAGGAAGAAAGAAAAAAACTACTTTTTGTGTTCGTATTTTCGACATATCTCCCTGTGTTTTTACTCAAATTTCGATTGGGAGAGCTCGTTGGATGCGGAATTTGATTCCGCATCCAACGAGTACCCACAATGCATACTTTTGACGGACCCCGCTACCCCGAAAACAAGAAATACCTGAAAAAATGTGATGATGACATCATCATCATGTTTTTTCAGGTATTTCTTGTTTTCGGGGTAGCGGGGTATGTCAAAAGTATGCAGTGTGGGTACTCGTTGGATGCGGAATCAAATTCCGCATCCAACGAGCTCTCCTGATCGAAATTTGAGTAAAAACACAATGAGATATGTCGAAAATATGAACAAAAAAGTAGTTTTTTTTAATGACAAATATGCCAATTCAACCATTATGGTTGACTTATTTTATTGAAATTCTATTGGTTCTTGAATTCCAACTCACAAAAACTTATTTTGGCATGTTTTCTTATAAGGCCCATTTTAGACCCCAAATTTCCTCTAATGACATTTGACTTCACCAATGCAATCTTTTTACTTTCCTTCGCACTATCTAATTGATAGGTTACGTACTTGAAGCTCTGCATCTCCACGCTCATATTACCAAATTGATGCTCATCACTTCCATGAATGCAACAGTTCAAAAGGGAAAACCCACTACACCTGGAACAATTCCCATATAGACATGATTTTCCATAGTATTTTTGTCCTTCATTCCTTGGACACATGATGTTGACGATAAAATCTCTCGATGCATTCGGTGGTCGAACAGATTCATTGCAGCTTTTCTCAAGGTTAGTATGCAAATCACAAAATATATGTTTATACGTGTCATAAAAATATTCATATTCTACATGGTATCTACAACAACATGTGTTTCAATCAATGCATATACGAATGTACCATTATTTACATTTCTCAAAGGACATTTGGCTTAGGTTGAATTGTGTGTGCTCAATCTTGAATCACTCATAGAGTTCAATCTGTGTTGTGTCAAGGAAGTGTTTGACGTGGGGTTCACATTTAGTAGAACCTTTTCTCATATTTAGCACATCTCTTTGATTAGAAGAAGGTCTGGCATGATCATGCCATAAAATTTGTACTAATTCCTTAATAGCATCAATTAGCTTCATATCTCGATGAGGAAACATGCTGACAAAAACCCAACAATATTTTCCACCTGGAGTCTGCAAATTTTCTCTTATAACAAAGTAATTCTGAACAATTTTTCTATTTAATTTAAATATTTGAGAAGTATGTGAAAGGAGGTGACGTTTCTGTGTGGACTTGCTTACAACTGATTCTGATAACACGTGATGAGCCGCACAAAGATCTTTAGTATGGGATGTCTTCCCAATCACATTAAAAGAAGATTGGATATTTCTAACAATATGATTGTTATCCTCTAAACTTCTAACCATCTTTATGCCCAGAATTCTCCTAAAAACAACTAAACAATTTGACTTTAACAAACATAGTAATAATTGACATTTACCTGCATTGCCTTTGGATTCAAA
>LPNX010420722.1:680506-769123 GCA_001517045.1 Pseudotsuga menziesii | reverse complement strand
TGAAATTCTATTGGTTCTTGAATTCCAACTCACAAAAACTTATTTTGGCACATTTTCTTATAAGGCCCATTTTAGACCCCAAATTTCCTCTAATGCATTGTTCATCATCATCATTACATTGCAAATGCTCGAAAATAAAATCAAAGCAAAGTTTCAACTAAACCTATCATCATCATCATCATTGTTCCTCATCGTCATCGTCATCATCATCATCCTCGTCGTCGTCATCACCATCATCATCATCACCATAATTGTTCATCATCATTGTCATCGTCATCATCATCCTCATCCTCCTCCTCATCATCATAGTCATCATCCTCATCATCGTCATTGAAATCATCCTTATCATCATCATTACAATCATCACAATCATCATCATCATCATCATTGTTCCTCATCATCGTCAGCATTGTCATTATCCTGATCATCATATTCATCATCATCACCATCATTGTTCATCATCATAGTCATCATCATGCTCATCATCATCATCATCTTCGTCATCAACATCATCATCCTCATCATCGCAATCATCATCATCATCATCATAATCACCGTCATCATAGTAATAGTCATCGTAATCATCATCCTCATCCTCATCATCATCATCATCATCATCATTGTTCATCATCATAGTCATTATCATCCTCTTCATCATCATCATCATCATCATCCTCATCATCGTAATCATCATCATCATCATCATCATCATCATCGTCATCATACTCATAGTCATCATGATCCTCATCCTCATCATCAACATCATCACCATCATTGTTCATCATCATAATCATCATGCGCTTCCAGTGCATGCACACAAAGTAGCACGATCACGCTTCTAGTGCGTGCACACAAAGTAGCGCGATCGCGCTTCTAGTGCGTGTGCGTTGTGTTTTAAACTACGCGTGCGTGTGATTTAAATTTAGAATTTTGGCGACACCTTTTTTTCAACCAATGTGGTGGATGACTTGGCTGCTTTGGTTTTAGGTTTGGGTTTCCCAACCAAGTGGTTTGGACTATCTTATGACATAAAAACTTGTTTTGTACCACTTCTCCTATTTCGTGCATGATTTTCCATATGCCATTCTTGTCCACTATTAATGAAAATTCACACACTTGTGTAACTCTGTCTGTAGATTCTGAATATGTAATTTTTATTTATATCTATTATATTTTTCTATTTTTTATTTAATTTTAAATGGACTAACGTCAATCTAACACAAAATGTAGGCTATTTTCTTCAGCTATAACTTTTGATTGGCTCACCTATTTAGAAAATGGAAAAGAACCCGCACAAGAAGACACAAAGACTTACATCCTAAAAAAAAATATCGTTCATTGACTATGTTAAGACCAATATGTGGTGGACCAACACTCGACCTTGTCATTTTAGGGTGTCACTGACTTCCTTAATTTGAAAAATAAAAAATATAACATAAATAAATATGGAAAAATAACGCTGCACTAGACACACATGTTATCTACAACTCTATATAAATTTTTTTGCAAAATTCCACCATTTTCATACCAAACGAGTGGGCCACCGCAAACATATTCATTATTTTTTGGGAAAAATATAACATACCAACCTTAGAAGAACCTCGTTTTTTGGGATTTATGCTTAGTTTCCATAAATAAAAGTTATATATTCTGGAAGGTAATCCGATTGTCCATGTTTCATATTCTTACACCATATTCCAAAAAGTTGTGTAGGTACCTCTAATATTGATTTTTGACATTCAGATCTCTGTTTTTCAAGAAGTCGATTGCAACAAACGCTTCATAAGTGACCAGGATTAGCTTGCACCATCCCTCCTAAAATGTAGGGATTGGTCTAGGAGGCGCCCAAACTGATGCATGCACATGCAGTAAGTGGAAGTTAACCTCTAGCAGTGTTCCCCACACTCTAGTAACTGGTACATGTGGCCCCATTAGGCCAAGTGGTCCCAATGGTACTAGTGGACCCAATTAATTAATTAAGGTTCCTAAGTTAGGCTAAATAATCTAATAGACAATATGGTCAAGGCATGATTAATAATCTTAACACCCCCCCTGAATCCTAACTTGGACAACTGTGGGCCTTAGTAACAAAACCATAGGTCACCCAAATCCAATATAAAAGACAAAAAATAAAAATGCTGCCTAATACAATCGAGGAAACAGGGGAAAACCTCATGGGAACCCCCCCCCCCTCAAAATAAGCAGAAATACAAATTTTGAAAAACCTTGTGAAAATTTTTGCTGCTATTTGCAACACTATGAAGCAATAGTATCTTGGTTCTTATGTGCAGGTGAACCCATGAATCCAAGCAAAGTGATTATGTCTAGAGGAATCTTCCTCTTTGGAAGAAGAATAATGTGTCCAACTGAATCAAGAATATAGACAGGTGCAGGATGAAAACTGGACCCATGTAGAGCAGCTAAAATCAATTGAGGAGAGAGCAAAGGTGCTTGAGAATTCAAACCATGTGAGGAAAACCCAAGAATATGATATATGTCAGCCTTGAACAACAAACCATGAGTGGTAAAATCAGCCCCAAGTGTTAGGAGCAATTGTCCAGGTGGATGCAAAATGTCTCCAACTTTACTAGTTCTATGAGGAGATGAGCATGTGATAAAAAAAAGTAGGTAGAGAATCCCTGGGACTGTGGAGAACAAATGCTTGATATCCAAAATATGATATAGCTTCAGCAATGACCAATATTTCACAAAATCTAAGAAAACGTGCCAAAATAAGTTTTTGTGAGTTGGAATTCAAGAACCAATAGAATTTCAATAAAATAAGTCAACCATAATGGTTGAATTGACATATTTGTCATTAAAAAAAACTACTTTTTTTGTTCGTATTTTCGACATATCTCATTGTGTTTTTACTCAAATTTTTATCGGAAGAGCTCGTTGGATGTGGAATCAAATTCTGCATCCAACGAGCTCTCCCGATCGAAATTTGAGTAAAAACACAGGGAGATATGTCGAAAATATGAACACAAAAAGTAGTTTTTTTCTTTCTTCCTCCAAAATTAATCAATATTATTTTACTATTTTAACTATTATTTTATTATTTTAACTATTATTTTATTATTCTCCTTAGGAGGCCCTTTTTAGACCCCAAAATTCCTCTAATGAGATGCATAATTTTCCCCTTCTTCAAAACCCTGAGTATCAGTGCATGCAATCATGTAGGAATTTGTTGGAAGCTCTAGATCAATGAGAGTGAGTGGATCACTCCTACAATCTGATATTATTTCCAAAATATACAAATAATTACTTATCTACAGACCAACAATATCAATAGAGATAGAGAAATCAAATTCCTCACCCTTTCCTGGAGAAATCACCGGTAAACTATGCATAGAATTTATAATAGAAGAATCACTGGAGAATTTTAGAATAGAATGGAAGGAGAGATTTTATTCAACAACATAGATTCCAATGTCTTCTTCTAGATCATCCATGTGAGTAGATGAGATATCAGAGATCTCATACACTTCCGGAGTAGCAGGAGAAAGAGTCACTCCAAGGAGACTTTCTTCAATTCGAATTTACTGTGAGGAAGATTCTGCTTCTTCTTCATCTTGACCAACTTCATTAGAGAGAGTAGAGGCTGAGAATTTTGAGTAAATAACTCTCATGGTTCTGAATGTGCTCCCCAAATTGCTATAAACATCCTCATTGTGCTTCCCAAAGTTTTTATCTAGTTCTATCCAAATATCCTTTGGGTATTTTGCACACTCAATAAGGTAGCGCAAGCTTGGAGACTTCCAAAACGCCATGCCTATTGTTACAAAGTCTCTATCACCATCATTTATCCATTCATTCTCATCTTTATAAGACTCTTTACCATGTCCAATAGATGCCTCATAGAGACCTTGTCTCTTCAGATATGCAATCATCTTCAACTTCCATTCTGAATATTTTGTGGATGGAGTAAGAAGAGGACCTGATAATATCGAATCCATATGAAGTTGAACATGTAAAATATCACTGCAAAACATTAAAACATATTTGAACTGTTAGAATCATGATTTTCCTCTTGACATGAACATATTTTTAGGGTTCGTCACATCCTCTCCGCTGCTCTGAATAAATCTAGAGCTATCAAATCATCATAGGGGACTTCTGTGGAAACCCAGATGCTTCTGATGTTTGATGGGGAGAAACAAGCATGAAACCTACCTGAGAAGGCTTTGATACCATATTATAATTTGAATCCCATTTAGATCTTCAAGAAGATAGTTCTAATAATGTTTGCAACAAATGGAGAATGAAGATACAAACTGAAAAAAACAAACCACACAGGAATCAGACAAGTATTGCTCAGAAATTTAGAGTATCATTCACAATAATAAAATTCGGTGCTACAATAGTTTACATAGGAAAATAATTTGAATGCATTAGGTAGAAATTCGAATCTATCCACTAGATCTGACTGTGTCTAACTAACCATCTAAATCATGGTGTCTCAATCAATATTGGAGTCCAACATATCAACTCCTAGATGTCCAACAACTCAATCAATCAGTGATAGCTAGTTAACTCAGTGCAACTGAGTGTGGTAGGTGGGAAAAGGCGCCTACTCCACATGCTGCCATGCATAACTAGTGTGAGCTAACTGAAAGTAACTGGGGGCTAACTAAGACTAACTAGTTCTAACTCCAACTAACTGAAGGAGGTTGGTGTCGAGACTCCTAGTGGATCCTAAAATATAGGGATTGGTCTAGGAGGCGCCCAAACTGATGCATGCACATGCAGTAAGTGGCTGTTAATCTCTAGCAGTGTTCCCCACACTCTAGTAACTGGTACATGTGGCCCCATTAGGCCAAGTGGACCCAATGGTACTAGTGGACCCAATTAATTAATTAAGGTTCCTAAGTTAGGCTAAATAATCTAATAGATAGTATGGTTAAGGCATGATTAATAATTCTAACACTTCCAAGCTAATTGGTGGTGATGGTGGTCTACTTCCTCCATTGAAAATGTATACTATTTGTTCCTTGACAAGTATGACTACTATATCCTTATGTGTATTGAAATATACTAATGCACATTATGCATTTTCTTGGTTTTCATAGACTAAATCATCGGGTCTTTTGGCATCGATCATATGTTTGTGTTCACCTACAAATTTCATGTACAACCAGGAAAAGTTTGCTTGTCCTACTGGTGCTACATTTCTTATTGAATTCTCTGATTGACTCGATTATTCACTCAATGATGGAAGTGGTTGGCGGGGTGCTCCATCATGGTACGAATAGAATATATGGAAGCTTCTATTAGAGTACTCAGGTTGAAAGGTGATACAATTCCCTTCTTACGAGCGGTATATCAACAATCAATTTGATTCATTTCCTTTTCAATCTCATCGGATCCATATGCCATATTGACCAACACAAAGTCCCAAGTATTGTTAAACTATTTATTGAACTTTTATGCCATGTGTTAACTACAATGACGAATTCAGAGCTATGACCTCGGGTATCCTCACTTGGAGAGCTCTATCGTGCTCAATCCACTGATCTTCATCCATAGGTGACAACGGCTCATCGACGCCCTGAACCTTCAAGCCTGGCTCGACTTAGATAGATTTCCTACCTAATTTTTTATCATACTCGACTATCAATTTTTATAGAACACACTGGCCTACTCTGTTATCTCCTATCGCCTCTTTCTTCTCTTTTCTTGTTCAATTTTCTGAAGATTCAAATAGCTCTTATGTCTTTCCATTCTTTCTTTGTCAATTTTTTTGTGACTTTTTCATGCTGGCCATATTTTATTTCATGTATCAGACATTTATTCCATCCGACACATGATAAGCTACCCCCCATTTCTAACCCAAAATATTTTAAGAAATTAGGGTGGCAGGATAATTCATTTTCCAATAATTCCTCCCACTCTCATTCTTGCATGAACTTCTCCCACTATTTCTATTTTTCTGCCCAATTTGAATTTGGAAGAGGTGGTAGAAAACACGGTCATGGATTGATGATATGTCCTACACCTTTGTCAATCAAGAATTTGAATAGAAGTGTTGGTATCATGCACAGAAATTGGTCAATTAGATCATTGTAAAAACTCTTCTCGATTTCATCTACAGAGACTCGCTCTTCAATTGCACATTCTTGGCAAAAATCGTCAGCAATGTTTTTGCACCATTCACGGAGATTTGTCTGTCCTCCGTTGATTAATTTTGATAGAAATTTCACATCTCTTTCATTCTTTGGCCTTCTCATCAAGGAGATTCTTCAGTGCACATGGAACAACCTCGACAAACTTCTCATGTGTTTTAGAGAATAACTTATCTCTCACTTGAGCAATAGTTAACTTGTTTCTTCTAGCATAATTTTGTAAAAAATTCTCTATCTTTCTATCCCACCATTCTCTGATTTCTTGTTTTGTTATCATCTGTTCATACTTATTGTCATCTCATGGATGTACTACCAACAATGGAACCAATGTTTTAGTCAATCAATTTGTATAATTACCAATAATGCATCATGCAAGATCAAACAACTATTCACAAGATAGTATACATACAATACAAAGTAATAGAGATAGAATCAACAAGTATTATATTACTTAGCAGATACTGTACAAAGAATATACAAGGATCAATTACATTATGTCTTGTGTCCATCTCTCCAGCATATATTTATTCAGATTACAATAAGTTACATAACAATCTTGTCGGCTTAACCGCCCATCAAGTTTTGGATGACAAGTCAGGACCGACAAGTTGTCGGTCAGAGGTCCTAGTCGGCTAATCGACTAGGCTCCAAAGGATGTAATTGATTTCTTGTATGAAGAAATGGGTGAAGTGAAAAATTCATTCCAGTTTCATAGTTTTCTTTAAGAAAAATGTAAATGTTTTAATGAAGAAATGGATATATGAATTCATAATATGAATTGGTTATAGATTGTATGTTTGGGTATGACTGCTTTCATGCTAAGCAATGTATGTGATAGGCCCATGTTATAGGTATCATTTGCACTTACAAATGCTCTTTTAGACTATCAAAGAGAAGTAACTTAGCATGAGATAACCCCTTTCTGTAGGCTAGGGTATGATTATAATTGATTATAAAGTAATATTGGATATATGGTAATCTTTCTGTGTATAGTGTTCTTTAAAAAGAGATAACAAATGGATTTAGTGTTATGTGTGATCAAGTGCATATTGGTGGAAATAGAAAAGGACAAAGATCACACCTTTTGGGGGATAAATATAAGCAAGCTCGACATAAGTCAGTTTTAGTTGACCATAAGATGAAGTAAAGAAAGAACTTGAGATCAATTCAAGAGACTACAAGTCTCCTTTGATTTTCAGAAAAAAATGATGAATCCAAAGAGGAGTGATCTCGTGATTTCCAAAGTAGATGTTTTCAGGATATTTTGAAATTTTGTAATAAATAGAGACTCACAAACTACACAAAAAACATAGATACATACATTCTTGTCTTTAACTCATAGTTTTTTTACACAGTTTGAAACAATCAAGTTTTGTACCTTTAATGATGGATTTTTAAACAGCTTAATGGAAGAATCATGGTTTTCCAAATTCGTGAGTTCATAGTTTAGCTCAAGCTATTGTATACACTTTGATATGGACCCCTCATCGAGTTGTGCAGGAGTTATGTTTTTCATTTAGCAAAATTATTTTCATAAATTTATTCCTCTAGCTTGATAAATAGATTTACGAGTTTCATTTCATTGAGATGATCATCGATCTTTTTTATTGAATAATTTATATCTATGGATTGAAATATGTGGTTAGATAGTTGAAGCTATGAAGTCTCAAGTAGAAGTTCTAATTCAATTACTGAAAATGATCTGCCTTTTTGTAGAATAGAATAACAATGTATGTAGTTCAAATGTATGGTGCCTATAGTTCTATAGGTTATTTATGTAGAGCATTCCAGATAGATTTCTATTTCATAGAATAAATATCCCAGTTTTCCTTGACTGAGTCTTTCATGCTTTCCTAGATTAACATTCCATGTTTTCATAGAGTAAATTTTTTTTTTCTATTAGATTAAATAGTTTATTGTTTTCTAGATTTAAATCTCCAAGGAATTTCAGAATAAATCCTTACTATTTTCTTACATTAATGATTTCATAATTTCATAACTGAGCTCCAGTTTTTGAATCAAATCATTTCTTATGTTAAGTATATTAAGGATATGTTTTCTTAGAATAAATATTCAATCTTTCATAGACTAAAACCTTTATTGTTTTTAGATTCAATATCATGTGCGTTTCATAGAATAAATTTCCTTGTTTTCTAGTTAGAATCATATCTAGTTTCATAGATTAAATCACTAGATAGAAATCTCTCAGCAGTTGCACATAAAGTGTCAACCACCTCTTACTTTTGCATGATTCGTGGGTTGATAATTAATGTAGAATTCCTGACTTGTGAACCTTTAACTGACTATCACATTAGTAACCCACCAGTAGGATAAAGGAGTTTGTTCCTTAGTTATTCGATGAATGCCTTGTTTGTATTGAAGGTTGTTAAGTTGTTTAATTTCCCAATGATTTCCTGAGGTTGTAATTGTTTAATGTTGTAAGCATTTGGTTAGGTGTTTGACTACAATGTGTTACACCACTATTATCAATTTTAATGGGATGGTTTTTGAAGTTTTGAGTTGATCAAACATTCCATTAAATAATTCCAGTCATGAAGTGTAAGTTATTTTGGTTTTGACTCAGTTTGCTTAGAACTCTTGGGTCTGTTTGAGATTTTGGGGGTATGTCAGGAGCATGTAAATGGTTTTGTTGCTTTAGTTGTTTTTCATAAAACTCAATTGTTTAAGTGTAATTTAGTTTAATTGACACCTATATTTTAAGTTGAGTGTTGATTCGTTCATAAACATGGTTAATTTGCAAGTTATTTCATTCCTTAGTCATTTTAATAAAATGGCTATGTGTTTCTCTACAAAATTGCAGTAAACATGACCATTGATAAAAGTGTCGATGAGCTAGTGTCAAATATTGACTTTCAATGTGCTGACTTTGGGAATCAAAATTCGAGTGTGAATGTTGTAATTCTTGTATATTGGTGCCGACTACCGACTTATGTTTAAAATTTTTTACTTTCGACTACCAATGTCGGCAAGGTCAGAATTAGCAAGGTAATGACGGGATCAATAATTTAATGTCGGGATTGATTTTTTAAGCTTTTGGTTTGGTTGTTTGGGCATGTTTATTCTTGATTAATTTTTTTTATGTAATCAAGATTCCTCTCTGTAGAGAACTATTATTTTTCTCTAGTTGTTTTTATTTAAAAAAAATTGTTAGAATTTGTATATGCTCAGCTTGAGTTAAAGAGGAATATTTTCCCCATTTGTTTGGTAACGCTAGAGGGGGCGTTACAACTTGGTATCAGACCTAAGGTTTCAAACCTTATCCTCTCGGAATTGTTTGTTCTGAATTATACATACTCTTGATCTTGTTAATTCCATGATTGTAATGTATGACATGTTTATATGCGGATACTGTGAATACAATTATGCATATGAATTTAAATGTGAACTAAAAAAAAATTAAATTTAGACTCTTAGTTACATTAAAGTTTTTTAGGCCTTTGTAGTTACTAATTTATAGAGTATTAGGCCAGTATAACTGCAAGGGTGTCCAAAATCCTAGAGACGTCTCAGTTTGTTGAAGAGGTGAGAATGGGTGACCAAAGGATAGAGTCCAGTGGCCATTAGTCTCAGATGGAACCCAAAGAAGTGTTCCAAACTTTAAAGGAAATTTAGGTTGATAATGGAAAGATCTTGCAATACATGGAACAATAGAATCAAATTAATCAACAGATGATGCAAAACTTAATACAGTTGCAAGATAGGGTGCAACAAGTAACTTCTGTGGTAGTAAGGGTAGGAGAAGAATCCCGAACATATAATTTTTTGATAGGTACCACCATTCTAGGGACAAGGATGCAAGTGAACGTAAGGTGCATTCTTGATATAATTCAGATGGAAGTAATCATTGGAATGAGAAACCTGAACTCCAATATGATCATTATGCTACAAGGCATCAAGAGAGAAAGAGATATGGGAATTCCTTACAAGGTGAGCTGATAAAACTTAAACCTCCCATATTCAATGGAGAAAAATTCAATGAAGTTGTAGATATTTGGATTCTAGAGCTGAATAAGTATCTTCAATTGCATGATTATTCTGATAATTTAGAAGCTCATATTTCCATTTATAATCTCTAGAGAAAGGCCTACCAATGGTGTAAGCAATTGAAGCAAGTAGAAGAACTAGATGAAGAGAAAATATCTTGGAGGAGATTCCAAATGTATTTCAAGAAGGAATACTTATCCCAACAATACCATGACAAAAATATGCTAGAGTTATTTAAACTTTGATTGTGTATCATGATAATGGATGAGTATGAGAGTATATCCTTGGAGTTGTTAAGTTATGTTGAATTCATCTAAGAGGAAAAGGTTAGGATCCAATGTTTCCTTAGCAGAATACCAACATTTTATAAAGACAAAATATCTTATAATGAGCCTCGTACATTGAAGGAATGCATACGAAACAAATGCATGTGTGAACAAGGTAAGAGTAGGAAATATCTACATAAGTGCTTGAAGGAAAAGCTGAAGGTGAAACAAGAATAGAGGAAAAAGGGATTTAATCACTTTGAGGTTAAATAGGACCATTTTAATGATTTCAGGAAGCCCACTCCAAAGTATGGTTCAAGGGAGAATGAACCTATAGGACATAGGATGTTAGAGTTTTAATGCTTATACAAGATCTTAAAACATTTAGTATAATAGAATCATAACCATATGCAATAGGATCAATAAATGATATAAAAGTGCAACACAAAAGAAAGACATAGTAATTTTGTCCTAGGAAACCCAAATGGGAGAAAAACCAACAACTTCATTTATATAGATTCGTCACTTAGTACAATGTCACATGAACATAGAAAACCCAAAGATAAGATGTCTGATGTTGCTTCTTCTTCTTATTCACCAGTGAACTTGTCTTTCTCTTCCTTGGAGATGAACTTCCTTCAGTTTGCAGAGTGTCCAAATGAGGGATGGTGCCTCCCTATTTATATATATCATGGGTGTAACCTTTTGGTCCAACGGGACCAACTTCTAAACATGACTAGGTTGACTTGTCCTTGTGGGAGACCAAAAATACATTTTACATTTTTCCCTTGGGGACTATTTCCCCGACTTACAATGGAGGTTTTACCTTGACTCTTTACATGACCAATTACAATAATGATATCCCTGGTCAAAGAGAAAAGATCCATGAAAGAAGGTACAATAAAAATACAATATAATACAATAATAATAATACAATGAAGAATATCTTCTGAAGTTACATTTTCAACAACACTCCCTCTTAACAAGGAAGGTATTCTTCTGACAGGTCGACATCATCATCACTATATCATCATCACTCTATATCATCATCATAGCCGCAACATCTCTTATCTTGTCGACCATTGACTAGTGACATCTCTTGAAACTATATGTCCTTAGAAGTTATATAGATTCAACCCTTTTTCATTTTAGATGTAACTCGTACAATGCGAGTCCTATTTCATAATGGATGTAACTTGTAGTGCTAGTCTTGTTTCATATTGGATTCCTTCGTAAGGTCATTCATATATCATATTGAATGTCGATCTCTACAATGCCATTCCTTTTTCATATCAGATGCCTTCATAGGGTTAGTCTGGTTTCATACTAAATGTAGATCTCTACAGGGTCAATTTTGTTTCAAACTAAATGTAGGCCTAGCACTACCTAGTACTTCATAGAGCCAATATTGTTTCATACTATATGTACCTTGCAGTGCCAGTCTTGTTTCATATTGGATTCCTTCTCAAGGTCAATCTTGTTTCATACTAAATACAGATCTATGCAGTGCCAGTCCTTTTTCATACTCGATGCCTTCAAAGGGTCAATCATGTTTCATACTCGATGCCTTCAAAGGGTCAGTCCTGTTTCATACTGAATGTGGATCTATGCAGGGTTAGTCATGTTTCATATTGAATGCAGGCCTAACATGAATTCATATAGCCAGTCGTATTTCATACTGTATGTCTTCGTAGGGTCAGTATCGTTTCATAGTGAATGTGGATCTTTGCAAGGTCATTCCTATTTTAATACTGAATGCAGGATTGACACTATCTAGGACTTCACAGATATAGTCTTATTTCATACTGGATGTATTCACAGGGTCAGTCATGTTTCATGCTGAATGTGGATCTCTTTAGGGTCATTCCTGTTTCATACTGAATGCAGGCCTAGCACCAGCTAGGACTTCACAAAGGCAGTCCTATTTCTTACTGGATGTCTTCACAAGGTTGGTATTATTTCATACTGAATCTGGATCTCTACAGGATCAATCTTGTTTCATACTGAATGTAGGACTAGCACCATCTAGGACTTCATAGATTCAGTCACGTTTCATACTAGATGTCTTCATAGGGTCAATCTTGTTTCACACTGAATGCGGATCTCTGCAAGGTTAGTCTTGTTTCATACTGAATGCAGTCCTAGCACCATCTAGGACTTTCTTCTTGCGATGGAAACTGATATGCACAACTCCAATATTATCCCTAAAGTATTCCAACTTCACTCTTGCTATAGGCTTGTTGAAGAGATTGGCTATTTACTCGTCCATCACAACATACTGGAGCTTCATTGCTCCTCTCTGCACCATATCCTAGATATAGTGATATTGGATCTTGATGTGCTATGACGCACAATTCATCTCTAACTCAACATCGAATGATCGTGTAAGTAGATCATGAATCCACAATTCCTCACAACTTGTTGAAAACGTTTCAATATACTTTGTCTCACCTATACTTAGTGTTACACTCATATGCTTCTTGTTGCACAAAGAAATCACGCTTGACCTCAAGCTCAAGTAACACCCTGAAGTGCTCTTCCTATTTGTAGCACTACAAGCCCAATCAGAGTCAACATATCCTACATGAATATTCTCTAATCACTTGCATATCTGAGGTCATACTCATTCATAACCTCTAGGTACCTCAGCATGTGCTTTGTTGCAACCATGTGAACATGTCTCGACTCCACCATGTATTGGCTCCATGTATTCATTGCAAAGAATATATTCAGCGTCATGCTTGTCAAGTACATCAAAGAAACAATCATCTTCCTGTAGACTACGGAATCAACTATCTTTGAAGTAGGATCATGCAACAACTTCAAGTTCGATTCCATCAGTGTAGCCTTGCAATCCAACATTTCGACAACATATTTTCCTTTTCTACGAAAAATATCCTTTGTATTTTTCTACACCCAATAATCATGTCAAGATTCTTGAACTATGATATCTTCTGTATTCACTCCCTCTAAAGTGGAGCACCATCGTCCCTCTACATCTTGTACATTTTGCATCGGGTCATTCTGCACTAGAGTGACAAGTAACCTCCTTTGCTACCAATCTTCTATGTGTCTGTCTATGTCATCCTTCAAGATTAATGGATATAGAGATCCTCCATCTCTTAATTTTTTTAAAGTTCCTCTTGCACCCATCTATGACCTTGTCATCCTATGTAGGCTTCCGTCTTCAACAAAGTAGAAAAGGTTGATATCTCCATCACTCTAGGTGACATTTAAGAAACTGTATGTGTTGTCCCATGGGTTCCTTATGAGCCTGATCAAATCCTTCTATGCAAATGTGTTTTTCTTCTTGATATGCACTTCTAATTTACTAGAGAAGTGTGTATGTTCAATTGATCATATCTCACCATAATATACCCTCTCTTTCTAAGAGAACCATGAACCTTGTTTTGTATTCTTTTGATGTTTCCATCTTCTACATGCTTGATCTTGTAGTTCCACATGGAAGACAATACGGACTTCCCTTCAGGTATCAGAATTGCATCCTGGACATCATTCTCCATGATCAACTAGTACTCTTTGATGATATCCTCCTTCCATTATTTCTTCTCGGCTACTTCTTCATAGCTGGAAGGATTTGCATCATTGATTTCACACAACAATTCTGCATAACTTGAGTGTGTCGGAGGCCTATTTATTTCTTTAGAAGTTCCATCTAGATCACTGTACTTTTATCCATATTGGATGATCTCTCATTTCCAATTTGGCCTTCTCTTGTGGATTTTCGCCTCTCACAATGGATCTACAGGTCTTTGTGGCTCAATCATATCATGATTCTCATATTCTTCTGAAGTTGTTTCTTCTGTCACAGTGTCTCTGGCCCTGGGAGCTTCATTTTCCTCTTTATTTTTGTTGGATGAATAGTCTTTAAGTTTTATGGTTGAATCGTCGTCACTTGTTCTTCAAAACAAGTCTCATCTGTCTTTTCTTGTAGGTGATTGTACACAATATTTCCTACAAGTCAAATTCAGTTGCATGATTAAAAATATTTCATATTTTTTAAAACATATTAATAACAACCAATTCTTATGCATAAAGATATATGTAACATTGTCATGGAACTACATTAGCCAATGCTACAACATTCATCATATATTGTAACTTTCTAGATGCCTTCCATCTCTACCAGAACATTATTAAGAGTGTGCACTACTCCCAACATGTCAACAAAGAGGTTTCATTCTAGATAAGTAGAAATGGAATGTTGTACAACAACATAGGCTACTTACCTATCACATGCAAGTTAATAGTATATTGTTCATAAATGCAAAAAATCAAACATGCATAATACATTTCCTATATCTAGGAACACAATTGAACAATATCATTTAAGTAAGCAGATATACAAGAAATGGCAATTAGACACTTATATTCGTTTGTTTGGTAGAATCCCTCTTCATGCTTGTCTCCTTGCAG
This sequence comes from Pseudotsuga menziesii, assembly GCA_001517045.1. NCBI lineage: Eukaryota > Viridiplantae > Streptophyta > Pinopsida > Pinales > Pinaceae > Pseudotsuga > Pseudotsuga menziesii. Next base: position 754,290 of record LPNX010420722.1, on the reverse strand, counting down.
TAATTGTTAGAGTCTCTAATAATGTTCTTTACTCCATTTTCTGATTCCGAGGACCAGTGTTTGTCTTGATCATGATCGGAAATGTTGAGCAAGTCTTCTACACCATAAATATGAGTGTTCCTTCTTACTCATCAAGAATAAATGCATCCCTTCTTATCCAATGTTGAGATGGATAAGAGGTTCTTCTTCTTAGTTGGTTTAATGCATCAAACATCTTGTTGGGATTATTCAAACATGACACATGTGGGATCAAATGGTCCTTGATGGAATATGCAATAATATTCTTGGCTTTGAATAGGCTCTTCTTATGATTAGCTTTGTCCTCATCTCCTTATGGATATGCAACTTCTCTTTTGACATAGTCTTCCATGCCATGCTCTTTTGTATGAGAATCACTTTATACTTCTATGCCCGGAGGTTATCGACTCCTTCAATATTATGCTCAATATTGGTACTCTTTGTCATCATGATAAAGTGAGAACCTCAAATGTAAATAGAGAGAATAGAACTTACCAGTGAAATTGTTTCAACTGGATGCTTGCTTCAATGCTTTTCCGAAAGACTTCTTTTGGTGGACCTACGATTTGACAGAGAAACCCTAATTTTTCAAGTTTGGAATCTTGAAATTTTGTCTAGATAGAAATATGCACCTCCTCGAAGTGAGTTGTCTAGAGAGGTCCTTTTCCAAAAACTATGGAGGGAAACACCAAACAAACATGATTCCCTAGTTCCTTCCCATAATGGCTCATAGTGTCCCGTATTAATTCTGATGTATATCTAAAAATTTATACTCCTAAATGAGTAAAACTTCATCCTGGGGTATCTTTATTTGTATTATTTCCAACCCCATAGGTTATAGCAATATTGGATTCACGAAGTGGAACTTATTCTAAGTTTCCCAAGGTGACCTGTTTATGGACTGGTTCTATATAGCTAACTAGTACAAAATTCCACGTGTCACTTTTCAACTTCAAGGTATGAAACTCACATCACATAAACTACAATACATGTACTATCTGCAACTTAAGAAATTTGATTTGTATATTTCGATACTGAGATATAGCAAGTCTCCTTAGGTCACCTATTTAAGAATGAATTCTGGTAGAGGCAGAAACCCTATTTTGGACGGATCATATCCCTTGAAGTATAACAAATATGAGGAGGAAAATCACACACAAGGTAAACCAAGATTTCATCTTGTGCATCTCCAATTTTCAGCTCTTGATCCTTCTCCAAACTAGAGTTATAACAAAAATTCCAAGATGACTATATTTCTCTTCTAGGGTTTTCAAGTAGGAAACCCTAACCTCTAGTAGTTGCATTTGTAGCAGTATTTTAGCTGCACAGTGCCTTCTTTCATGGTGTCTCTGATACCGTGTTAGAGTTTTAATGTTTATACAATATCTTAAAAATATTTATCATCATAACATCATAACCATATGCAATAGGATCATTTAAAGATAGACAAGTGCAACACAAAAGAAAGACACACAAATTTTATCCTAGGAAACCGAAATGGGAGAAATCCAAACAACTTCATCACTATAGATTCCTCAATTAGTACAATGTAAGATGGATATAGAAAACCCAAATAGAAGATGTATTATGTTGCTTCTTCTTCTTCACTAGTGAACTTTTCTTTCTCTTCCTTGGAGCGAACTTCCTTTAGTTTGCAGTGTTTACAAATGAGGGATGTTGTCTCCCTATTTATACTGATCATGTGTGTGACCTTTTGGTCGAATAGAGTCAACCTCTAGACCTCACTATGATGACTTGCCCTTATGGGAGACAAAAAATACAATCTACATTATTTCCTTGGGGACTATTTCCTTGACTTACAATGGAGGTTTTACCTCAACTCTTTACATGACCAATTACAATAATGGCATCCCCGACTAGAGGGATAACATCCCCAAATGGAGGTACAATAAAAATACAACAAAATATAATAATAATACAAACAATACAATGAATAATATCTTCTAAAGTTACATTTTCAAAAACAGAGGAAAACAATGCAGGTTAAATAGTGGAAGTGTGGAGCTGACCACTACTTGAATACTTTTCCTTAGAGGAAGAATAGGGATGCCATAATGTATGATGTGAAGGATGCATCTACAGTGGGGGACATTGCTTGAAGCATTCCTAAAATGTGTGCTCCATTAGACAATTTCCAAGAAGACCACTAGTCTTTAATGATCGAAATTGAAGCTAAAGTAAATAATTTTCTAGTTTCAATTTTGATTGATTCTGGAGCTTGATTCAGTTATATAAACACTAATTTCATTAAAAGATGCAAGTTAGTGAGCAGTAAGTTGTCTAAGAATAGGATGGTGTGTTAACTACAGGAATGAGAAGAAAAAATAACATCAGTGGTTAAAGGATATCAATTTTCAATGGATAGGTTATATACCAGGTCTGATTTGGATGTGATTCCTCCAGGGTCGTATGCTTTGCTGCTTGGAATGGATTGGCTTGAGTCGCACCACACAATTCTTGATTGCTGGAGAAAAATTGTGACATACCTAGATGAGGAGAGAAATACGTGTAGGTGAAAGGAATCCCTAGACCAATTTCAGTGAGAGAAATATCGGTCATGCAAATGAAAATTTATTTCTAGAAGGGTTTCCAGTTGCATGCTATCCTCAGTAAGGAATTACCAACAGATATGGAGTCGTTCATTGAGTTGATTCAGGTGCTCCATGAATTTGAAGATATATACCAAGAATTTCTCAGGTTTCCGCCAAAAAAAGGACATTGATTTTACAATTGACTTGGTTCCTGGAGCAGTTCTTGTGTCTAAACCTCCTTATAGGATGAGCACCATGTAGCTAAAGGAATTCTAGATGCAATTGGAAGAAATATTGGAGAAGGGTTATATAGTCCCTAGTGTTTTGCCATGGGAATCTCTAGCATTGTTTATGAGGAAGAAATATGACACACTGAGGTTATGTGTGGACTATCAGAAGCTAAATAAATCCACAATAAAGAATAGGTATCCACATTTGAGTATTGGAGACCTCTTTGACAGTTGAGAAGGGAAAATGTGTTTTATAAGATTGGTTTGAGGTTTGGGTATCACCAAGTGTGCATTAAGAATGAATATATCAGTAAGACTACCTATAGGACCAGGTATGGGAACTATGAATACACAGTGGTACCTTTTGGGCTAACCAATTCCCCAACCACTTTTTGTGTTTGATGAATGGTGTATTCATAGAGTTCTTGGATAAATTTATTATACTATTCTTATATGATATTTTGGTTGATTCCAAATATGAAGAAGAACATGAGGAGCATCTGAGGATTACCCTACAGATACTGAGAGTGAATCGGTTGTATGCTAAGCTTAGAAAGTGTTCCTTTTACCAGAAACAATTGTTATATTTAGGTCACATCATCTCTGAGGAGGATGTAACAGTGGACCCTTCCAAGATAATATTTATTTAGGAATGAACTACTCCCATAAATTTGATAGAGATCAGATATTTTATGGTACTGACGGGTTATTATATAAGGTTCATAGAATTTTTCTCATGAATTGAAAATCCAATTACATCCTTGCAGAAGAAGGGTGTGAATTTCATATAGGGTGAAAAGTGTGAAAATAGTTGTAGATTATTGAAGGAGTTACTTACTTTTCCTCCATTGTTGAAACTACCAAGCCCAAACAAGGATTATGCGGTATGTACCGATGCATCATTGGAAGGACCCGGTGGGGTTTCAATGCAGGCTATGCATGTGATTTTCTATGAATCATGGAACTTGAAGGAGCATGAATAGAACTACGCTACTCATGACATAAAGTTAGCAACCATAGTTCATGCAATGTGGATGTGGATGCATTACCATTGAGGGATCCAGTTTGAATTAAAAAGTGATCATCACAATTTAAAGTATTTGTTTGAGCATCCTTAGTTGAATTCCAGACAAGCCCAGTGGGTTGAATTTCTGAGTGAGATCAACTTTGAGATTAAGTATGTAAAAGGTAAAGAGAACAGAGTGATCAATTCACTCAGCAAAAGAAGACAAATAATGCAAGTTCCATCCATTAGTGACTGGAAGTCAGATCTAAATATCATGTTGCATGAGGCAATGAAGGTAGATAATCATTACCTACAAGTTGCAGCAACATTATAGTCAAGTAGTAGTTCATTAAATTTTTCTAATTATACATTGGATAAAGATGGAACTCTTTGATTTAAGGGAAGAATTTATGTACTATATGAAGGTGACCTGAACAAGATTATATTGAAAGAAATACACAATGTACCTTATTCATGTCACCCAAGCTGCCAGAAGATTGTATCAACAATTAAGAAAGAGTTTTATTATCCATGTACGAAGAAGGAAATAACCAGGTACATTTCTCAGTGTTTGGAGTGTCAAAGGGTGAAAGCATAGCATAAGCATACTGCTGGTCTACTCCATCCATTTCATGTACCTAAATGGAAGTGGGATGCACTGACTGTCAATTTCATTACCAATTTTCCAACGAAACATAAGCAACATGACTCTATTATGGTGGTGGTTGAAAAGTTAACAAAATTGACTACCCACTTTGTACCTATACAGTCAACCTTTAAAGAAACTAACATCGTTGAATTGTACATGAAGGAAATTGCTAAGTTACATGGTAGTCCTAAGGAAATGGTTTCAAATAGGGATCCAAAGTCCACTTCAAACTTTTGGAAGGGTTTGTTCAGAGAACTCGGAAGCAACATTAACTTTAGTACATCATATCATCCAAAAATAGATGGATATACTGAGTGGGTGAACCAAGTCATTGAGGACATGCTATGAATGTACGTAATTTACAATCCTAGTAAGTGGGAAGATTATTTATACCTAATGTAGTTTGCCCATAATAATGGTTACCAAGAATCACTGAAGATGAGCCCATTTGAAGCACTCTATGGTAGAAACTGCAGTGTTTCACTGAATTCAGACATGCCTATTTATAGGCTGGTAATTGGGCCATAAATGCTTCAAGATATGGAACAACAGGTAACCAACATAAAACAAAATTTGAATATTACATAGGGCAGGCATAAAAGCTATTCATACAAATTCAAAGTGCATAGAGAGTTCCAAGTTGGGTAAAAAGTGTTTATGAAAGTTGAAGGCATGAAACATTCATTGCAGTTGGGTAACTGCAAGAAGTTGGTTGCTAGATTATGTGGACCCTTTGAAGTCCTGAGTAGAATAGGGCTAGTTGCGTATTAACTTTCTCTTCCTCCTATGGCTAAAATACATAATGTTTTACATGTTTCATTGTTGAAAAAGCATGTATATGACTCTAATCATATTCTTGATTTCTCTGTGATACAAGTGGAACCCAAAGGAGAAATCCAAGTTCAGCATGTATGACTATTGGACAAAAGAACCAAAAATATAGGAACATAGCCATAGATTAGGTAAAGGTCCAATGGACCCATTATAACCCTGAAGAAGCAACCTCGGAGCTAGAACTTAATATGAGGGAAGAGTATACCCATCTTTTTTGAATACTGTAATAATTAAATAACTTTGAAAGTTCTTTTTATAGATTTTATACATTGTAAACACCGAGGAAAATGTACATCTTAAGTGGGAGGGGAATGTAACACCCCTAGACTGATCCCCAGTTTAAGATTTAATATTATAAATGTTTATGAGTCCCTAGGTGGCAGAATTCATTGTAATATTTTGAACCTTAATATAAAATATCAATGGCATATGGTGGATTCAGAATGCTATATGATTGAGGACTCATGTATTCACCCATGATAGTGAGGGGAAAGTTTGTAATACCTTAGGGGTTACGTTATAAAATTGATTAACCCTACAGATGAAAAAGATAACCCTTTGACTTTTTTGAAAACCTTTAATTTCCTTGCTTAATTTTGTAAACCTTGTTTATGAGTTAAAAGAGGGGTTAAGTGGAGATTAACTACAGTTTTGACAAGTGTTGCATGGAAAAGACATATCCATGCAATAGTTTTGGAAATCGTGCTTGGGGAAGAGAGTCCTGAGTGGTTCATAGTGAGGAAGTGCATAGAGGAGGAGGAGAGTCCATGGTCGAAGGAAGAGAACATAAAAAAGAAAAGAACGCAATAATTGAAGAGGAGGAAGAATTGAATGTCTATGATAGAGAATTCATAGAAAAGAACTTAGCCTCCCGCACAGAGGTGTTGAATCGCAGTGTAGAGGCTGATATTTTGTTCAACGAGGGGTGTTGAGTGCAAAGTATGTAGAGGTTGAGCACAATACACAATGGATTTAGATATGAAGCTAAGAACATTGGGCTGTTTGTCTATTGGAATCACTAGTGGGATGAGAAACATGTCTAGAACCTTAGTGAGATTTCCAATTTGACTTCGTGCAATGGTATTTGGGTCTATGGGGGAACCCTATGAACCCAAACTTGAATTGCAAGATATTTTTTTGTCAAATCCTATTCTTGATTTTTCCTCTGGTTACACTAGTGAGATGGCTAATTTGACATGAAGTGAAATTATTGGAATTCTAAGCACTAAGGATAGTGATAGTTTTCACTGTTGTGTTAATATAAGGAAGTTAAGGGAATGAATTGTATTTTTTTACATGGATTTGGTAGTAAGCTAGTAAATCCTGACTATCAAGTGAGGAAACCTGAGAAAACATGGGATGGTGAGAAAAAATGTGGTTAATGCATGACTTTCAGCTTACAGGTGGAGTTCTATTGAGATATTTATGAGAATAATTACCTACAGTGGGATGGAGCATGGTTTCCATGAAGCCATTTTCCATACTATTTAACTTAAGATATGTGGATAAAGATTAATATGAGTTCTAAAATGAATCATTATATTTTTCATGACAGAGAAAATATGTATGTTGTATATGAATGTATGTATATTATTCTTGAGTGAAAAATGGTGGTACCAATTTATAAGATTATTGATAATAAATTAATTATATGACTGGTTTGTGATGCTTGTTAAGTATGAATTATGCCTTAATTAGACATTGGCATATAAGCCAATAGGTTCCAAAGGTTATTATGGATTTTATATTTTAATGAGTTAGTCCTTAGAGGGACCTTGGTAGTCAAACCAATAGGATCCAAAGGATGTAATTGATTTATTGTATGAATAAATTGTCCGAATTCTAAATCCTTGATGGTAGCAAGAATTCTATAAACATGCATAGAATCTAAGAACACAATTAACCTCATAGGTAACTGCAGAGAATTAGCATAAGGACAGAAGAAGAAGAAGAAGAAGAAGAAGAAGAAGAAGAAGAATGCACATAGATTAATGATTGATCAATAAATGATGATTGATTATTACAATAGTAATACATCCTTATAAAGGAAAATTGAGATGCTAGAAGATAACTCATGCTAGCTCATAAATCAGGCTTACTAAATATTATAAACCTCCATAGGTGACTAAAGCACTTTCCAAATCTGTCAAGGACCTCACAAATTAGATAAAGCATAAGTGAGTTGTTATGAGTGATGAAAAAAAATTATAAGCCTATAATCTAGAGATAAAATCATGGAGGATGGGATGGTAACAAAAGATAGAAGTTTCCTAGTTTATTAACTTTACCTTATCCACTGAAAATATTTAATAAAGTAGGATAAAGAAAAAATATGTAGGAAGGTGCATATACTAAATATGGAAGTCATTAAAGTGGGAAAGATCCAACCAGAATCAGGATAAAGGTGCTCCTGGGGTATATATGTCAAGTGTTGACCAAGTCGGGCAAGTGGATGCCAACTATCTAGGATAGTGGATAGGAAATTAATAAAAAATGATTAAATATTGTTATCCTAAAAATGGAGTAGGTTTATAATATACCAACACCCCCATTAAAGTCTGGATTTATGATGATATTTCTGAAATAATCAGAAATATAGACCTATATAGGGCCCAGCAACAAGGCTATGGTCACCCTTTACAATTATTTTGTCCAAAGAATAGAGGAAAGAGGCAAGACCACATGGGGAAAATCCTCCTACAAGAAAGGGAAAGGCACAAAATTTGAACAAAATGCCTTAAATATGTCTTTATATCCACTTGGATGAACTTCTTTAGGTGAAATAATTAGATGAACAAATTGTGAATTCCATGATCATGCGCTAGAGTGTAAAATATGCAAGAAGGGAGAGGAGAGACTTTTTGTATCTCATCATCTGATGAAGTAGGAGAATTATTGAATGTTTATTTTTGTTTTCATACTCTTATATGCAAACATAATATGAAAAGGAAAAGATATCTATGCATACTCCTTCCCAAATAGTAGAAAAATCAAGACAATCAGTTTCTTGTATAGCTGCAAAATGGTGATGTGGATCACATATCCTCCTTCCAAAATGATGTAGCACCTTCCCAAATATTAAATGAGGCTGAAAAGAATCTAATATGTCAGAAATATTATCATATGGAACAACAAAGAACAAAGGTTCAATGTCTCCATTATGATATAGGGCTAGAGTAGGAAAAGATTGAGCAACTGGGGAAAACTGATGAGTGTAAAAGTATGAATGATGGATGGAATTGAGATATGAACCATAGGTGTTTATAATAGATACAAACATGTTTAATATAATTCCAATGATTAATAATATCATGGATAACCAACCAGTGAAAAATAGGCAAGGCTTGAAACCATTTGATATAAGTAACACTACACAGGAAACCAATGAGAAATCAACTAGTGAACTTGGGGTTTGTATAGTCTTAGGATTATTCAAAGGTATGGTTTATAGTATGGATGATGTAATAGCATGCATATCATCCTGGAAATATGCATCTAATTACATGGAGTGCAATATATAGTACTATATTTGGAGTGTCAAATTACACCCAAATAAAGTAGCTCATTTTATTCTGGTAAAATCTACTTATAAGGTTGTTAACAATGCAGATATATTTATGAAAGAAATTTTCAGGTTACATGGTGTACATAAGGTAATAATATCGTATAGAGATGTAAAATTTACATGGAATTTTTGGAATTTCTTGTTTAAAGGACTAGGCACACTGTTAAAATTCATCACTATGTATATCATCTGCAAACAGATGGACAAACGGAAAGAGTAAACCAAATTCTAGAAGACATGCTTAGAATGTAAGTAATAGACAAATCGGGTAAGTGGGAATATTATTTGCACTTAGTAGAATTTGCTTACAATAATAATTTTCAAGTATCAGCCGGAATGAGTCCTTTTCAAATTCTATATGGACGCAAATGTAACATTCCAATTTCTTGGAGCAATCATGTCAATAGGTTAATGTTAGGACCTGAATTTTTAAAGGATATGGAACTAATAGTGAAACATGTACAACAAAATTTGAAAGCTTCCCAAGATAGGAAAAAGAGTTATGTCGACTTGAAAATAACTCCTCAAGAGTTCCAGGTAGGAGAGCATGTGTATATAAAGGTAAAACCCAAGAAAAGCTCCCTAATACTAGGAAAGTATTCAAAATTGGCACCCAAGTATTGTGGGAAGTTTGAAATTTTGGAAAAAGTTGGGTCAGTAGCATACCAGTTACCCCTACCACCTATGATTAACGTACATAATGTTTTTCATATTTCCATTTTGAAGATGTATGTTCATGATGCTACTCATGTGATTGATTGGAATGTTATATAGGTGGAACCTGAAGTACAATTCCAGGTGGGACCAGAGCGTATTCTCTACAAGAGAGAACTTTTACTCTGGGAGTGTACCATCAAATAAGTCAAGTTGCAATGGAACCACCTTAGTCCGGAAGAGTCCACTTGGGAATTGGAAAGTGATATGCGAGAGGCATATCCGATCCTATTTCAAGATGAAATGATGGAAGAATAAAGATAGAAAAATAATAACATTGAGGACGGTGTTATCCTCTAAGGGGAGGTGTATGAAATACACCAAATTTAAATAAATTGTTATTATTCTTTTTGAATATTTTATTTTTAAATATTTTTTACAAGAAGTAAAAAATAAATGTAATGAATTATTCTTTTACTAATTAAAAATAATGGAGGGAATCAAAACTGAAATAGTTGTTGAAAGAGTGTTTGCTGACCCACAAGAGGAAAAGACAAGTGGCTGAAGCTGTTGAGTGAGAAATTAAGATGCAGGAGGCATATTCCCCAAAATCAGGTCACAACTCCTTATGGAGTTCTAAAGGCAAGGAGGCTCATAAATGACCAAGTTTTAGGATAAATACTATATAATAGTATGTCCATTTAGCAAGCAGGATGCTAGTAGTGGATGGGGAACTGACCTGTTAAAGAAATAGATGGCACACTAAGTGGATTCTTCTCTTGTGGTTCAACAAACATGATTGAGGGTCTTGGATCAAGTGATACTTTATTTCTATAGGAGTTGGATGGGAGGAACGCCTATTTCATTTCTGTTTTTCTAACATTGGTGTCAGGTTTCCTGTCCTACTTCTTATCTTCCTAAGTTAGTTATAGTAGAATCTCAAGTTAACTATGAATCATATTCATTTCTTTTTACAGTAATACTACTATGCCTCTATTTCAAATATTGTTCCTATTATGCATATGCTTAAATATATTTCCTACCGTGTATCTGGTTCAAATATATTTCTTATTTAATGTATGTGTGTAAGTAAACTGGTTTTATTTAGTATTCATAGATTCACAAACTTAATAATTATTAACGAATCTCGGTTTGGGCATCCATACCCGAATCATAGAATTCGTATATTGTAGAAATGTTAATACAACTAGTAAATTGAAATGAAAGACTATCTTAGATTTGGTTAATATGTTCTAAATTCATATTGTTTTCTAGTTAAAATCTAGTTAATTTACTTTACGGATTATGGAAGGAACTTTCAATAGTTAATATAACAAACCCATAGGGAAAATGCTAAAACAAACAAAAAAAAATAAAGACAATATAGTATTCATTCGCAAAACTTGTAAATCGAAAAGACTATAAAGTACTTTATTTAGGAATGTCTTAAATGAATAGAATAAGAGCCGAGAGGATTTTGTAAATACAAGATAAAAAAATATAAATATTATCTCATCTCAAAACCCCAATACATATCAAGATTACGAGGATCGAGATTTACCAAGATCAAATGGAAGAATTATTAATACAATAAAAAAATCACAATAACCCAATTATCAATTAACTAATAGTCCACAACTGAAGTCGATGTTATTAACATTAAATCTTTTAGACCTACTATAACCATCACTATTTTCTCATGAGTCTAGCTCATGATTGCACAGCTTCTTCGTATGGGTACCTATACCCGAGGCTAAATATTATTTTTAAAAACAAACCAACTCTACCGAATCCAAAATGAGTTTACAAACCATTCAGGAACAACGAAACCTTCAAATCTAATACGTGGCAATAATACCAATGTAAAATAACATTCATGATATAAATAAAATCATGATAGGTATTATCATTAACAAAAAATAAACTCACAATTAATAAACTGGTACAGACCCTAGGGGGTCATTTTTATTTATTTTGTATAAATAAAATCATGATGGGAATTATCATTAACATCAAGAATCACACAAATGAGAAACTGGTACAGATTCTAGGGGGTCGCTTTAATTTATTTAAATATCAATTTAAACATACGTGATTCGCAACCAGGGGTGGTTGTATGTCCATCGCAGATGGAATTCCTTGTACTTTAGAACCTTAATATATAAATAGGTTTTACAAACAATGCTGACCCGAAGTGGTGGTAATCCCATCGAAGATGACACCCATGACATTCTCTTAATCCCAACAATATACACATAAAAATATTTAAAAATAACGATAGAACAGAGAAGTTGTGAAGCCCTCTTCCTATCAGATAAAAACCCATAAGGGTTAAATAAAAACTACAATCTACACTTATTTTAAATTGAGGAGAAATTTCAGCTCCTACACGACCACAAACCCAACCACCTTATGGCTAAAATGAACCAATGTTGTAGATGGGAAGCATCCACAACGAAGCCACCTGCATAAACAAGCAACAAAGAAATGTTAGGTGTTGGATAAGAAAAAGATGTTTTTCCATAATGTAAACATGGTAGAGGGTTGTTTTACTCACCTTAGTGTGTAAAGAAGTGAGCATGGGAGGAGGTGACCCTGTCACCACCCTCGTCGGATTCCCCAAACCTACGAGCACCAACATTGTAGTTAGAACCATAATAAAATTTAATTGAAAGACTGAAATGTTATATTTTTATCATTCAAGCTAGAATTATATTAGGATCTTTAACTGAGAGAATAACAAGCACAACAATCAAACACAAGAGATAATAGACACAAAGATTTTCCTCGGGGAAACCATAAACGAGAAAACCTTGAAACTTCCTCAGAGATAGAATCAGCACAAAAAGTAAAACCCAAAAATAGTAAAAGATGATCTCCACAGCTTGTTTTCTCTCTCTATGACTTGAGAGAGCTCCTCCTCTCTCACTCATGCACCCCAGTGAGTGAGTATATATGTGATAAATATAGAGGTTCACCCTTTATTTATATTCTTTTGTTCACTTGATGTCCACTTCAACATGTCGGCCCCACTTAATAATTACTTACTAGGGCCAACATCTCTATGAGAGTCTAATAACCCTAGTGCCCCACAATTGTGGGGACTTTTCCCTCCGATCAACAAGGAGGGTTAACCTTGACACAATTGTGGGGACTATTGCCCCAACTTACAATGGAGGGTTGACCTCAATGAATTTACATGACTTGTTTACATTATTGAATGTCCTGATTAGAACACATCGGGGAATGACATGACTCAATTACATTATAGATACTTCCTAGAATAAACATCTGGGTACAATACATAAGATATACAAGTGAATACATTCTAAAGTTACAAATACATCAACACTCCCTCTTAACTAGGAAGGTATTCTCTCGACACAACTTATCAGCACAAGTCTTCTTCTCTGTATCATCTGGATCATCATCAAGTCATCTTCATATTCAAGTCATCTTCATCTTCAAGTCATATTCATTGTCAAGTCATCGTCATCGTCAAGTCATATTCATTGTCAAGTCATCTTCATCAAGTCTGGATCATCACTGAATCTGGATCATCATCGAGTCTGGATCATCACTTGATCTGTATCTTCACTGCTGGATCATCATCAAGTCTGTATCATCACTTGATCTGGATCATCGCTACGGGATCATCATCAAGTCTGGATCATCACTTGATCTAGATCATCATCAAAGCTGGATCATCATTGAATCATCATCATCATTACTGCTTCTTCTATCTCAATCAAATGGTGCTATATCTTCATTCTTCTCGTTACATTAAGTTCTACAGAGCCAGCCCTTTTTCATGCTGGTTGTAGGCCTAGACTCCATGTAGGTCTTCTTCAGCACTTATATCTGACCCTAAGTCAGAATAGCCCACCTAGCATTTACATCTGACCATGAGAAGAACACATCCAACACCATGTCAGAAAGGCACACCCAACAATCACATATGACTATGAGAGGAACCAATCCAGTCATATATGTCAGAAAGGCCCAACACTCACATCCACTGGCATGATAGGACACACCATCTATCATCCATGGAAAGGCTTATCACTTACATCTACTGGCATAGCAGGACACACCATCTACTATCCATAGAAAGGCACAACAATTACATCCTCTGGCATAGCAGGACACGCCATCTACTATCCAAGGAAGGGCATAGCACTTATATCCTTTGGTATATCAGGACACACCATCTACTATCGAAGGAAGGGCTCAACACTTATATTCGACCATGCGAGGAACCAATCCAGCCTAAATGTCAAAAGGGATCTGCACTTACATTTGACCATGCGAGGAACGAATCCAACATACATGTTGAAATGGATCTGCACTTACATTCGACCATGCAAGGAACCAATATAGCCTACATGTCGAAAGGGCTCTCAGCCCCAGGCTGAGGATTGTTGGTAACTAACCAGGTGCCTCCATTCTCCCAGAGAATGGAATTTAGCACTTATATCTGATCATGTTGGGACACATCCCTCAATCACATCAGAATGTCCCTACACTTATATTTTATCATGTGAGAACACATCCTACATTCATATCAGAATGGCCCTCAGCCCTAGGCTGAGTATTCCTGGTAACTAACCAGGTGCCTCCATTCAGAGAATGGCATTCAGCGCTTATATATGATCATGTAGGAACCAATCCTACAGTCACATCAGAATGGCTCAGCACTCATATGTGGCATGGAAGGAACCAATCCTCTCACCATGACAGAATGGCTCAGCCCTTATATTTGACCATGGAAGGAACCAATCCTCTCACCATGTCAGAATGGCTCACGGACTCATCACTTCCCCTTGGAGGGAACCTTGATATGGAGAACACCAAGATTCTCCCTGAAGTATTCAAACTTCACTCTAGCCAATGGCTTAGTCAACACATCATCTATCTATTCATCCGTCATAATATACTGGAGCTTCACTACTCCTCTTTGCACCATATCCCTGATATAGTGATACTTGATCTCAATATGTTTTGACTTGTCATGGAACACCAGGTTCTCTGACAACTTCACACAACTCTAGTTGTCACAATATATACAAGTAGCATCCAACTAGAGATCAAATAAATCAGATAGTAGCTTCCTCAACCATACTGCCTCACAACTAGCAGAACAAGCTGTGACACACTCTGCTTCAGCTGTACTCAGTGCCATGCAAAACTATTTCTTGCTAAACCAATAGATCACACCTGATCCCATACTGAAGTAGCACCCTGAAGTGCTCTTCCTATCGATGGCACTGCTTTCCCAATCTGAATCAACATAACCCTCTAGGTTAATCTTTTGATTCACCTTATACTTGATCCCATAATCAACTATACCCCTCAGGTACCTCAAAATATTCTTTGCAGCAATCAAGTGAACATGTCTCGGATATTTCAGGAACTAGATCAAGGTGTTCACAACAAAGCAAATATCTAGTCTCGTATTCGTCAGGTACATCAAGGACCCAATCATCTGATGATACATCATGGAATCAACCGAATCAGATGAATCGTCACTCAATAGCTTCAAATTCAATGCCATAGGTGTGGTCATGGCCTTGCAGTCCATCATCCCGAATCTCTTCAGGATCTCTACCGTATACTTCCCTTGTCCCAGGGAAATTCCATCTGCATTCTGCAACACCTCCATGCCTAGAAAGTAGTGCATCATATCCAAGTCCTTCATCTTGAACTTGGCAGCAAGTCTCCTTCTTGCAACTTTAATGAGTTCCTCTTTTCTGTCAGTAACAAGTCATTGACATATAATAGGAGCATCACTAGTCTTCTACTTTCAACCTTGAAGAAAAGGTTGGAATCCCCTTTACTCTTAGTAAAGCCTAGAATCATAAGTAAGCTTTCCGTCATGTTGTACCATGTCGAATCTCAGGATCTTCTGTAGTCACTCCCTCTGAAGCGGAGCATCATTCTCCCTCTGTCTTTCGTACTGAAACATTATGTACTGGAGTGACAAGTAGCTTCCTCTGCTACTAACATTCTATGTATCCATCTAGGGTCACTAGATACCAAGATCCTCTATCTTGAAATTTTCAAAAGTTATTCTCACACTCATCTGTGAGATTCTCATCCTCTATAGGCTTTCATATTCAACCTTGTAGCAAAGGTTAAGATCTTCATCAAGCTCATCATGTATGTGTTATCTCATGGGTGTCTTCTGAGCTCATACAAGGCCTTCTTTAATTTGCACACATGATTCTTCCTATCATGTGTCTTAACTTCTAGTGGCTGCAAATGTCTCTTCATAGTTTATTCTTTCTTTCCATGAGAAGCCTCGTGCTATGAATCTTGCCTCATATACCATGATGTTTCCATCTACTACATGATGTAACTACAAACTTCCCTTCATGTATCGATACTACATCCTAGACATCATTCTTCTTGAACTGGTCTTCCCTTTATTCTTGGTTACTTCTTCATAGCTGGAAGGTTCTGCATCAATGATGTCGCTGCATTCGTCATATTATTCTTTATCTGTCGTCACTTGTTCTTCGGAACAAGTCTCATCCTTCTTTTCTTGTAGGTGATTATGTACACGATCTTTCCTACAAGTAAAATACATTAGTTGTATGGTTAGAAACATTTCATAAGGCATATTCATCATGGCAAATTCTTATGCATAAATATATGATCATGCAACTATTTTAGCCAATACAACATTCATCCATATCTCACTGAAACTTTTCTAGGTGCCTTCCATCTCCACCAGGACAACATTGAGATTATGCACTAATCCAATATGTCAGTAAAGAGGTTTCATTCTAGATAAGTAGCAATGGATAGTTCTATAGCACCATGAGCTACTTACCCATCACATGCATATTAGTAGTATACTGTCATTAATGAAAACATTATATCATGCATAATACATCAACTGAATATAAACAAATGCATAACAAAACAATATCATGAAATGAAAATTGAATCCTTATCTTTATTTGTTTCATGGGTAGACTCCTTCTTGAGCCTTCAGCTTTATCATCTTCTTCATTAACAATAGCATCGTTTTTTATCCAAATGCTAAGATGGATAAGAGGTTCTTCAAGAGTTGAGTTCTTCATATTCCTCATTGCTTGAGGTATCTTCTTTGAATCATGAAATATTTATCATCAGTTGCTCCCATATTCTTTTCTCTTACTATGAGTTGAGCATCTTCTTGTGCATGCTCTTCCCAGAGTCTTTCTAAAATTAATCACTTCCTTCTAGCACACATTCCTTGAATGAATGAATCCCATGATCCTAGGAGGTAATTCAAGGTGGTTATCACAACTTCTGCATTCTACACTTATTCTTCTACCGATTCAAGTTGTTCTTTGATTTGAGAGACCCTTTTAAAGTATGATTGTATGGTCTATGCATTCTGGATCTTCACATTCTTCAACTGTTTTCTCAAAGTCATATTCCCATTTATGTTCTTCTCTTCAAATAGCTTTGTCAAGGAATCAAACATATCTTTCGGTGTCTTTAGGGAAGACACTTGTGGTATAAGGTGATCCGTGATTGAATCAGCAATTATCTTCTTAGCCTTGATCAAGTTATTCTGGTGTAAGGCTTTTAGCCTCATCTCCCTCTGGAATTGGAGCCTCTCTACTTATGTAGGTGTCCAATTCATTTTCTTCAGAGAGATCATATACTTCCATGCTTGGAAGTTGTCAAATTCAAAAAATATTATCATCAAGATGATGTGATAGATCACTCTAAAATGAGAACTTCAAATGAAAATAGAAAAAGATTAGATCTTACCAATTTGAGGAGTCCGTCATGGTTCTAGAGCTGGCTGATCTAGGGTTTGTAAGAGAAACCCTAATTTTCAAAACTTGGAATATTTCATATGTGATTGGATAGAAAGATATACCTCTTCAAGTTGATCTACCCAATGTACTCCTTTTCTGAAAACAGTGGAGGGAAGCTCCCGGAACAAGAAGCCCTAGTTTTCCAATTTCTTCTACAGAAATGCCTGATACTATTTCTAGGATATCTCTGAAATTACTGATCATCTATATCTGAAACCTCGCACTCAGGTATCCTCTCCTATCTCTGTTCCAACAACATAGGTTTCACCAATTGGGACTTATGATCATTTTCCCAAGGTGACTTGTTTTAGGACTATTCAGCATAGCAAAGTTGTATGGATTGCCACGTGTCACTGTTTCATATTCGGGGTCCGAAACTTCTACCATAGAAATTAAAGTTTGTGGAATTTTTGGAACATCTTCAGAAATTTCATTTGGACCTTTGTAACCCGAGATATAGCAATGCTCCCCAAGTGTCCTATTTAGGGATGAATCCTGGAAGAGGCTAAAACCCTAACTTGGAGGGATCATATCTCTTATAATGTAGTGAATCGGAGCCTAAAATTTGGACATAGTGTAAATTAATATTTTATCTTCGGCCTGTGAAAGTTTCAGCTTTTGATCCTTCTCCAATCCTGTACCAAAACTTATCAGTTTTAGTATTTAGGGTTTTTCCAGCTTAGGGTCAAACTAGGGTTTGACTTTCCCAGAGTTACACCCAACCAAAAATATTGACCCAGGTCTCTAAACTTTTATTTTGATTAGGAGAGGCATCCTATGCTGGGCTCACTCAAAAATTATTCTTCTGTAAAAATCCCTAATTTCCCGCACTAAAAACTGAAAATGCCCGGAATCGAATTCCGCTTCGACAGAAAGATGCGCCCTTCAATGGAGAGTCAGCCTAACATAATTTTGCTAATGGATTGTGGAGAGAGACACAAAAAGTAAGAATCCCTAGATTTTGCAGTTGCACAATGTCTTCTTCTCAGGTTAGCTCTGATACCATGTTATATTTTTATCATTCAAGCTAGCATTATATTAGGATCTTTAACTGAGAGAATAACAAGCACATCAATCAAACACAAGAGACAATAGACACAAATATTTTCCTCAGGGAAACCATAAAGGAGAAAACCCCATAACTTCCTTAGAGATAGAATCAGCACCAAAAGTAAAACCCCAAAACAATAAAAGATGATCTCCACAGCTTGTTCTCTCTCTCACACTTGAGAGAGCTTCTCCTCTCTCACTCATGCGCCCTAGTGAGTAAGTATATATGTGATAAATAGAGAGGCTCACTCTCTATTTATATTATTTCATTCACTTGATTTCCACTTCAACATGTCGGCCCCACTTAACAATTACTTACTAGTGCCGACATCTCTATGAGAGTCTAATAACCCTAGTGCCCCACAACTGTGGGGACTTTTCCCTCCCATCAACAAGGAGGGTTAACCTTGACACAATTGTGGGGACTATTGCCCTGAATTACAATGGAGGGTTCACCTCAATGAATTTACATGACTTGTTTACATTATTGAATCTTCCGATCAGAACATTGGGGCATGACATGACTCAATTACATTATAGATACTTCCCAGAATAAACATCGGGGTACAATACATAAGATATACAAGTGGATACATTCCAAAGTTACAAATACATCAACATGAAAATTCTAAATGACTAAAATAAACTTACATTTCCTTATCCAATTGCAAAGAGATCCAGGGGTCAGCTCCTCCTGGACGCCCTTATCCCTCCTCTTCCTACAAAATTAAAACAACAATACTAGTTGGCCATTACTACCTGATATTTTAAAAGACGGTTTTATCAATTTAGTTGCATAGATAAGATAACACTTACCACGTTAAAGGAAATCGAAAGGCATTTGGAACGTTGGTCCGGTTTCGATCCACTGTAAACCAGCGAGGCTAAAATTTTCCAGTGGCCATCAACTCCGAATAAAACCCCCAACACACCTCAAAAGCAAATATGGACGCCATTAACAAACTCGGTAAGATTTTTAACAAGTATAACTACTCAGCGTAGTCATGGAAGCAACATGTTCTTCCCCAAAAATTACAGACGAAGTTAAACAACGAAATTAAATGTTCGGGAAAGAAAATAAATACAATAAAAACCCTATCAAAATGCTTTATAATATGTAATCTAAGTGGGGTGCTGATATTAAAACTAAAGCATGATTTTAAATGCTTGGCTGTGTTGTCAACTCCCAGCCAAGACAAAAATTTATTGCAAAGGTCAAACCAAGTCATAACCTTGTACCCCCCAATTTATCGCATGGCCAAAACATATGTCATATAACATCTCAACGATAGTATTGCAATAGATCAATCCTTGACTATGGTAGGAATACCATGTTTCCCCATATTTTTAAACATATAAATCAAGCACATAATCCTTACCCTGCGCAAGGACCATGGTGTATACCATGGATTGAAGCATAACCTTAATTCATGCCAAGTATTGGGATAAAGACCATGTTGTTTAACACCATAGTTTCCCAAACTCACTTTATTCATAAAAAGTATGCAACTAACATCATGCTTTAGAATTAGGGTGTGAAGGCTAGTGTCGATATTTAGCCTCACGGCTAAGAAATCCCTTATCAAAACATATAACAAGATAAATATAAAAAGTTTCAAGAACATCACCTTTAGGTGTGATGACAGAATGTCAATAACCTTGCAAACATCCACATAATTTATAACCTGTCAAAGATCAGTAAGAAACCAGTATAAGTTACTATACAGTTAAACAACATTATATTTATGATGTGATCAATATTATATTATTAATTGGTAAAAGAGTATATATATATATATATATATCGAAAAGAAAAAAATTATTGTGGAAATTATAGGTGTGTAACAAGTTGCGACGTGGTAGAGTAGCATTACATGGGACCACTGTCAAGGTGATTAATTTGAATTGGTAAACATGCCATGATATTAACACCGAACAATTGGAAAGGGTAAAGAAAGTCGTAATAATCATTTATCCTCCCAATGACCCACTACCCATGCCATCCACATTAACACAACACTAGGAAACACTTAATTAGTTCATTTTTAGACGTGGAAAAAAATGTAACTAAGGAATTTTATATACATATTTAATCCATTTAAATGTGCTAATTGCACTAAGAAAGAAACTACACAAAACATGGCAAGAGTAATGGAATTGAGGAAATGAGATGATATCCATTTATCAAATGAAATATGCTAACGGGTCACAACATTGGCCCAAGGATCGCCATATTGGTATCAGTTGTGATCTCAAGTAGATCAAGCATACTACATGGCAACAAATGTTTAAACCAACCCTGTTAACCCACAACTAATTCCCCCCCTCAAACTCCTGTGCAATTCGTCAATTTAATTCAAAATATATTAGCATTGGCATTATTTCTAATTGAAATTACTCTCCGAATTTTAGTTTTCATTAGAATTTTCACAGAATGGAACAAGTTTGGAAATCAAAAAACAGGATAAACAAACAGTAAGAATAGTTATGGACAATGCCACATCAAAGCCATGGAATGTCGCCTTTTGAAATTTATTAGAGATTGGCTTGACCTTGGTTTAACTACAAAATATTCTACTCCAAAAAGTAGTATATGTTGATGAAGAAGGTTTTTCTCAGGACTCTATAAATTCTATTAACACTTGCAATGTAGTGGCAAGTATACACAAATGCCATTTTTATTTACTTTTTCTTAAAATCTAGTTTCTTAGTGATATTAAGCTATTCACAAAACACATTTAATGAATCACATAACATATTTTTTACCCTTCTACACATAGATGTAGTGCATTCAACCTATAGCAGAGAAGTAGGCATTGAAAATATGGTCAACAACCTAGTCATATTTTCAATTAAGGGTAGATGTATTCTCTATACTTCAGCATTAGGCATAGTGGATCTAGTTAAGTTAAAGAATTAATGATTCAGGCTTCATCGTGAGGGATGCAAGGAATTTCCACTGATGGGACTTAACCTAGACCTTACCTAATGCATTTTATATTTTTCACCCTATTGCCAAAATCCTTATACTCATGGCGTCTTGTTTGTCTCGAATCCATTTGTGTTAATCAAGAGATTTAAAACCGAGAACCCCTACCAGCCTCTAGCCTCGATTCTATGGAGACAAGAAATAATGTGCAACTCCCTTTATATTAATCAAATTGGTATGGGTCAAATGAAATGTTATTTTTGTGGATGTAAGCAGACATTAACCTTGTACCTCTAAATTTGGTAGTGTGTGTCCATCTAGATTGGTTGCAAGAATTTCGAAAGGATAAGGATGTACATAAAATTGTAAAGTATTGGTGGCTCCCGAATATCCCAATAGAGGGATTTCACATTAATCTTATGTTAATCATAAATTTATTTAAAATTATCCCCAAGAGGTAGCTTAGTTTGTCGGATCACCCACTACCAATCCATTGGCACTCTGTCATGAGGTTGAGGGTTTGATCCTCTATGTTTGTTAGGTTACCTATATTGTAGGAATTTCGGTCTTTAGGAGAAGCAAGTATCCCTAAAAATTCCCAAATCTGACTTAAATAATTATGGTCTTGAGGACATGAAGTTGTCTAAAACCTCCTGAATAACATATGAAAGTTACAGACTTGGGATATCAGAGATGTATATAGTCAATTGTACTTCATGTGTGGGAGAAACGGTATAAATTTCCAAGTAAATTTGACATATTAATTCCAAAGTTTTGATATTAACGTTATGGTCTAGAGAATAATGCTTATTGAATCTAGTCCTTATTGGAAGTTATTGATTGCTAACCTATAGCAAGATTAACGGTCTTACTTATAAAGTACTCTACTAAAAGGTAATGTTCAACTTATTCTGCTAACCCACTCAAATAAACGATATGTTTTCTAGATTATTAATGAATCCATTAATATGAGTAGACTATTGTTCCATTAATTAATTGTGCAAATGCTAGCCATAATTCATGGAACAACTAGTGTATATGTGTAGAGGGGGCCACTTACCTCCTAAATGTCATCATGTAATTATATAGTTTAAAGGATAAATAGATATTAACAAATGAGTAGTTGGAGCGGGTACAACCGCTCCAACCTATCTCATAATGTATAAATAATTACCAAAGATAATATAATAGGGGATTGGACGTCCCTTCCCAATACTTGTGTTAGATGGTTGTGTATGAGCGTGTAAAGTATGCTTGAATGATGTGAAAGCCTAGCTTTCAATATTAAAAAAGTCTACAGATGGGCTGAGTATGTCATCAACATGCTCAAAGGCATCTGTGAGAAATGCCAGGAGTCGGGAGGGATTATAAGCCTTCCCATCCCTGATAATATGGATAGTAATGTACTACTTGTGCCCAGTCGGGGACAAGCAGTTCCAAGAACCCACAAAATTCCATATGTGGAGGTTTAAACCATTTTCCCAGACTGGAACACTGAAGAAACTGGAAAATGGCAAATTTCTGTTGGAAAACTGGTTCCAATAGCTCAAACTTCAGATGACCAGATGGAGGGTGCCCCAGAACATCTGATGAAGTCTGCCAAAAACTGCACACATACAGCTGGAACTTGACCATACTGTAGTTTGGTATATGCAGGGTGCCAAGGAAAAAGCAAAGACTCTCTACTACTATCCAACAGTCGAAGAATTCTTCCATGAGCTAGCTCTACAGTCTGGCACAAAACTGTCGATACCAGCAAAGGCCAAGGAAGAAACCCTGGCGATAGAAGAACCATTAACAGACCAAGAAAAAGAAGAATATTACGAACTCCAACTACACATTAGTACCTTTGTGTCGAAGGAAACACCAACAGAGGACACCAACCGAATGCAAATCACAATCATACCACCGACAGCCCAAAGGGAAGGCACACAGACAAAACAGCAGGTAGCCATTCCAGCTGAGAAAAGTGTCAGCCCAGCACAACAACAGGAGGAAGGGGATGAATTGGGAGATATTGAGTCCGACAATCCCGAGTATGAAATAACCAAAGAAAAAATAAAAAATCTAACAAAGGAGATCACAGTAGTAAGGAAGAAAGCAACTGAGACAAAATGGAAGGGGAAGCACAAGCTGGTCCTTTCAGACTCTGAGGATGAAGATGAATTGTTAGCTACCACGGTCGAAATCATTGAAGATGCCATAGCAAACAAAGTTTCGGTCGAGACACAGTTCAAAAAATTTGTCAAAGCAGGAGCACGAGAAGGTCGGCTGAAGAAAACAAAAAGTACACACACATCAACGACCGAGAATATTGTTGACTTAGTATCTACACCTCCACCCCCGTCTCCGACTCAAATCACACAGGAAAAAATTCTAAAGCTTCCCTCCATAAGCCCAAACGACATATGCAAAAATGCTATGCCAAAAACCCTGAAGGAGAGGTTCGACCAAGACAGATACTTCCAGGCATACATTGAAAAATTATCTGAGTTACTTATCTCTATACAGAAGATCACCACCAAGTGCCCTCTGTTTGAAGTTGGTGGATCAAGACAACTTGTTCCTTCACAACCTAGCCAAATACCCCAAAATCTGAGGTCTATGGGAGTGCTAAAATCCACATTTGTGAGGAACCCCAACAAGACAGCTCAAGTTGTCACAAGTCAAACCTTATCCTTCACGCCAACCGATACTACACCCCCTCCACCAACCAATGAACCCACAAGAAATGGGGAAGAAGAGAACATGGAAGAAATCAATCGAGAAACTGATGACCTGTTCTTTTACATCACAGAGGGTTCACCCCCACAAATTAAGGACCCGACACCTGACCACATCCCCACCACACCAATCACACCCAACCATTCACCATCACCACCACCAGCCCCCAATCCAGAACCTACAACCAAACCATCTGCACTTGAACAACCTTTACCGCAACCATCAGTACCAACAACATCTGTATCTAACCCCTCTGCACAAAATCCACCACATACACACCTAGCTACAGAACTCATCCCACAAGCCCAACCAGGAGCTCCACCAACCGTTGCAGACTAGCAACCAGACAATTCACTACCAGAAAACTAACCACCAAAAAATATAACTCTTACAGGTGCACAAGTACAGCAGCAAGCATAACAATAGAAGAATAAGAGGAAGAGAGACAGAAAGAAGAGGGACCATCAATCATAAGAAACAATGGTCCACATTAGCCAACTTGGGTCAACCACTGCAGTTGACCCAACAAAGCTGAAGGACGGAGAGTTGGGACAACTCTTGGAAACTCTGGCTATCGAAGCAAAAATAGGACACTAGACTAGATGCAAGGAGCTTGATGACAATGAAAGGGAACAAGTCGAGTTCCTAATAAAATTGCTAAAACATGGCACAATCTGTGATACGAGGACCAATGAAGGTTGACACAGACAAACCACTAGAAAAATCCTATCAGCTGTTTGAAAGCGTGGTGTCGGCACTACATATACAGATACAAAATACAAGAGAAGAGCAAAAAGAAGAAACAACTAGACTACTGATGCAGCAGCACACAACTTTCTCCGAAGCTTACAAAGTGATTCAAGATCACATAGAGGAGTCTGTCATAACAGAAGGGGTACTATGAGACTGGACTGCTTATTACGAGAAAGTATTCCAGCAGACCCGACAGAATAGACAAGAAATTCAAGCACTGGAGAAAAGAAAGAGCACGGAAGAAGCATTGAGAAGCACTATCGAAGATCAAATCGTGCTCGAAACAGCCAAACCACAAAAGCTCAAGCGACAAGCACACCAATGGGTACAACAGGCAATCCCAAGCTTGGACAAATTAGACACCATCTGTCCACAGATGAAAAGAGTTCTGGAGACGGCAGAAGAGAAATACTAGTTTATGGGTCCCGGCATGGAAAGGATAGCAGAACTTTCCATTCAAGAGAAGATGTCGATGCTATCAAGCCTTACCACCTTAACCATCGACATCCAGAAAGTACTGCAAAATTGGACATAATTCCAACATCAGCTGGCCGTGACAGCAGAAGCAATTGTTGAAGTCTGTGTACAGAAACAGCCAACTATCCGACTTCACATCCCATAAAAGACAAACAAAGAAATAGCTACTTTAGATAGACAAAGAATTTTTGAGTACCTCCACTGTTTCTTCGGGACGAAGAACAGTTTTGTTCGTGGGGGAGATGTTGGAGGAGCTAGTTGGTAGCCAACTAAGTCGATCAGCTGATTAATTAGAGATTAGGTCGGCCACATAAGGTCGTTTCAGTTGACCGAACCGACAAGTAGTTATTTGTAACTGTTTGTAAATCATATATATTAGGATGTTGAGCTAGATGAGAACTCAGTTTAGTTCTATTTTTGTATGGACCCTTTTCATATAATATAATCTGTTATCCCAAATATATATTCTTTTCTCTTGTCTCTGATATGTCTATATGATTTTAATGTGTATTATTGGCAACCCTCTGTGATCCGTGAGATTACAACAGGGGCCACTTACCTCCTAAATGTCATCATGTAATTATATAGTTTAAAGGATAAATAGATATTAACAAATGAGTAGTTGGAGCGGGTACAACCACTCCAACCTATCTCATAATGTATAAATAATTACCAAAGATAATACAACAGGGGATTGGACGTCCCTTCTCAATAACTGTGTTAGATGGCTATGCATGAGTGTGTAAAGTATGCTTGAATGATGTGAAAGCCTAGCTTTCAACAATATGTCAATAGCTAGTCTATTAACCAATAGTCTAAAGTTAAACTCCTTATAGTGCTTATTTATTAAGAAACGAAATAATACAATAGCATAATGAAAAATGGTCTAAGCTAACTAATTCATGTTCCAAAACATGTGTTGTAATCAGGGTTTCATTGTCAAATTGATAATGAGAAAAACAACCATAATTTGTTTCTTAAGTTGGCATAGTCTTATTCCTCATAAGACCCCTATAATTCCTCATGGTGGGGGCTCCCTAGAGACCCTAAAGGAATCAAAACTACTCAATCAAATACCATGAACAAGACTCTTAAATAAACATAAGAACCCTATATTTCCTCATGGCGGGGGGATCTCTAGAGACCCTAAAGGATTAAAAAATACTCAATCAAATACCATGAACAAGAGTCTTTATCATTTATTTATGAAGTATAAAAATTGCATAACATAGGTTATTGAAATCAATAACAATACTGAAAATTCTTAGCATAACTAAGCTATTACAAAATGTTAAATTGGAACTAGCTCCTTCTCACTATTCTCTTCCTTTATACAAAAAGTTGTACACCACCTAAAGCTTTGAATTGAAACATAATAAAGTGTGGGATTAACCTTCTCAGGTTCATTAAGATCTATTTCTTCAGGATCAGCTAGAAGCTTCAACGAATCTACTAGGATTTTTCTTTATGTAATGTCCCTTTTTTGGAATTTTGGAGAAAATTACAAATTGGGCGAAATTTGAGCTTAACTATTCATGATTCTAGAGGGTTCCAAGTTTCACCAAATGGTCCTGAATTTGAAATGTAAGGGTATGGTGAGTATTATAACATACAAATATGGTATATGGACACTTTTTATCAGAATTTATACCTCTATAAACTTGTTTTGGGTTAAGGTGAAACAATTTAATTTTACTAGGAAATTGTGTTCAAATCCCCCTAAGGGTGATGGAAAAACTAACTCTCCAAATCAAGAACGAACCTCCCAAATTTCAGAACAGAGTATGGGAATGAGTATCAGACATCAATGAATTTCCTTAATCATGTTTATGAAGTTCTTCAAATCTCTTATGATCTGCAACATTTGTAGGGTAACTTTCATAGAAATTTCCTAAGGGAATTTGCATTACTAGCTAGACTTTGGCATATGAAATGTATAATATATGGTTCTGAGAGTAATATGAAACATGGTGATAATATATGGAATACAGATTTATTCCCAAACAACACAAAATTAAAATTAAAACCCTCCTACAAATCTGATACAAGACACCTCCAAGATTGAATCCAAAGTCATGGAAACTAGTGATTCAATGGTATGGGAATGCAAGATTTACACACATGATTTTCTTGGATTTCGATCCACATAGGACATGTACATGAAATTACAGAGTAATACATCATATATGTTTGTCACAACATTTTCAAACTCATATAATAGCTCTTATACAAATATGGTATAAAACTATTTGAAGATTGAAGCCAAAATCCATGAAGACTAGTGATACAAGGGAACGAGTATGCAAGCTTTTCATACATGTATTTTTGATATTTAGACTTAGAGAGAATTTGTACATATTATTATAGATCCATACATCATATATTTCTTCCCCATCATCATCAAACTCATATAAATGTCCTCATACAAGTCTGATATAAAGCTGCTTCAACATTGAAGTCAAATCCATGTAAACTAGTTATTCAAGAACATGGGAATGTGAGTCTCTAACATATGTATTCTTGATATTTCGACTTACAGAGCATATTAACATGATACTAAATAGCCATACACAATAAATAAAATATTGGGAATCAACTATCTATCCTAAGCAGGGGGGGGGATGTAGAAGAAGGAATGAGAGAATAGGGAGATAGATGAGAATTCAATTGTATGGACCTTCAACCTACAAATAAAAATACTTCATTAAGATCCAATTATAGGTTTGAATGGCTTACCATAAACCAACTTGGAAAGGAATCCAACTCCCTCTAAATTGGTTCACAAGCAAGGAGAGTGAACACTCACCGTGCAATGGACAAGCAAAAGCTCTCCAAAAATCCAAAGGCCAATTAACAAATGATTAAAAACTCTTCTCCTTCCTCATGAAATCCTTTCATTAACTTCATGGGGCCTACTAAGGTCTAATTTCCCTCCATGGGATTCCTCCAACTCATCTTAGTGGATTAGTAACTCATATGACACATGTCTTCCTCTTCATGCTCCAATTCTTTCCCCAATTCGAATGGCTGCCTTTAACTCCCAAATTCAACCTCTTGGTGGCTATTTTTATCCCTGTCATGTCATATTTTTCATATGGTATCAATCAGGTCTAAATTTGGCATACTTTTCATAGAATCTTCCATCATTTGTTGTTAAAGACTGCATGGAATCTCCTTCCAAGTGGCACACATTATCTTCTAGTCTCTTCCTCTTCCATGGGAGTTACTCTCCGTCACCAATTCAAATTCATTGGCTCATTATATCATATTTGACAAAAAATCACCATCCAATAACATTACATTACCCATGTGTTCAAATTTGGATGAAGATCACACCCAAGTGTGCGAGAAATCTAGTCACCCAAAGGCTCCACAATCTTCCAAATGTCTGCATGAATCCATGCCACCTTATTTTCTTAGCATTTATAATTTATATGACCCATTTAAATGTGAATATGATAAACTAAATTCCTTTTGGGTCCCATATCCCCTTATTCCAAAATTTATGTCTCCATCTCAACTTAGGGATCTAGTCGGTTGGTGAAACATTATTTGCAAGTAGTCTTAGTTGGAAATTATTTGATTGGCGACATGACACTTTAATTTTTGGCACACTTTTAGAGGGCAGATTCAATTCATACTCTCAAGATCATACTAGTGCACATTTAATTGCTTGACATGTGGTTTCAATGCTTGCTCCCAAGCTCATATTGGCACCCTTTGGAGTGACTGATGGGTCGCTTACTTTCCCTCTCATATAGGTGTGCTTCCACAAGGTAATTAGAACAAAAAAAATCATCAAACAAGGAAGTTACAAAAGATAAATGAACTATACACATTAAACAATAACTTATTCACATACCAGCCATAGCAAGGCTATTCATGAAAATTAACACTAAGACCCATCCACAATTGGTTTTTATGTCTTCTTAATGATTTTTTTCTATGAAGATGGGTAAATAGATTCTCATTGTTCTTTCTCATCAACTACTTATAAATTTACATGAATTTTCTTTAACGAATAAACATTTGATCTACTTAGGTATTTGTGATGTCACGAAATGTGTTAAAGATCAATTCAAAGAAAGTAAGAGCCATTGTGCAATGGAAACTTGCGATCTACATATATTTGAGGTAAAAAGCTTTCATGGTTTAGTATGCTTCTATTGGAGGTTTATTATAAAATTTAGTGGCAAATGTTTTTCCTAACAACATCAATGATATTTTTAATGGAACATAAAAATCTAAAATCATTTTAAATTAGTGAAGGAGAAGGTCATTTAAAAGTTGGTGTTGGATTTTCCAATCTTTGAAGAAGTGATCCAAGTCGATTTTGATGTTAGTGGAAACTAGAATAGCAATAAGAGTTTTTCTTAACCAATATGGTACGCATATTACATTCTTTAGTGTGAATTAGTTGAATGATGCAAAGAACAAATATTGAATTTAGGACTAGGATTTTATGCCATCATTCAAGGATTAAAGAAGTAGAGGAATTACTTGATACAAAAAGAATTTGTCATTTATATTTATCATCACACACTATAACATGTAAATAATGAAGAAACATTAAATCAATGGTACAATGAATGTATTTTCTTACAAAGATACTCATTGATAATGAAGCATAGATTGGGAAATCCAATAAGACATCATTATTGAGTACTCTGACACTAGAGGTTGTAGGGATGGAAGAAATAGAGAATTTCTACGAAATTTTTGTAGGTTTTGTTGAAGCTATAAAGTTGGAAAAGAACCATGGATTGGTCACTAGATTCCATACTTGAATTAATTTATCCAAGAAGGATCATTAGAGGAAATTTCGGGTCTAAAATGGGCCTTATAAGAAAACGCATCAACAATAAATTTTGTGAGTTGGAATTTAAGAACCAATAGAATTTCAATAAAATGAGTCAACCATAATGGTTGAGTTGACATATTTGTCATAAAAGAAAACTACTTTTTTTGTTCGTATTTTCGACATATCTCCCTGTGTTTTTACTCAAATTCTGAGCGGGAGAGCTCGTTGGATGTGGAATGTATTTCTGCATCCAACCAGTACCCACAATGCATACTTTTGACGGACCTCGCTACCCCAAAAACAATAAATACCTGAAAAAACATGATGTAATTCTTCATCACATTTTTTTAGGTATTTCTTGTTTTTCAGGTGGTGGGGTCCGTCAAAAGTATGCAGTGTGGTTACTCATTGGATGCGGAATTAAATTCTGCATCCAACGAGCTCTCCCGATCAGAATTTGAGTAAAAACACAGGGAGATATGTCGAAAATACGAACACAAAAAGTAGTTTTTTTCATTCTTCCTCCAAAATTAATAACTATTATTTTATTATTTTAGCTATCATTTTATTATTTCCTTAGGAGACCCATTTTAGACCTCAAATTTCCTCTAATGTCTTGCTTAGAATCAACAAATATATGCATTCAAAGAAGGCTAATAAGATAAAACCTCATTTGAGAGTTGCACTACGGTGGCTCGAGTGGATATTTTGGGATGGACAAGACTTCTGCATTAATTGAAGATTGCTAGTAATGGCCTAGGATTTCCATGGAATGAAGAAGTGAGAAAAGAGTTGTATACACCACTATTAGTATTGAAAGCACCATGGAAAGATCAAGATGGACTTAGTGGGATTGCTAAAACCATGCTAGAACTCAATGAGGTAATAGTTGTTGATATATTTTCAACAATGCCACATTTAATTCCTTGTAAGAAACTAGTGATACAACAAACATGTTAATTTTTTTCTTTAGAGAAATCGAGCCTTTTTTGGAGGATTAAGTTAATTGAGACAAGATTATAATTCTTTTATGCATATCATCCCAACACCGAGGAGAAAATGTAGTGGTGAAGAAGCACCTTAGAAATATATTGAGATATTTTTTAATATATAAGAGAGGATAATGATATTTTGTGTTGGTGCAAGTAGAATTTGCATATAATAATTGGTAAGTCGGTGAGCGGAAATAGTTTTTATCCAATTGTAAATGAAAGACCACCATGAAAAATAACATATTTAGAAAGATTGATTGCATCGCATTGAAAACGTAGAAAGATACAGAGGTCTCAAAAGGAAAATAAGTCAATGAGAGCCATTGAGTAAGTGGTGTAATTTTTTATGAATCCTCTAGATTGGGAGAAGTTTTGGTGTGGAAATAGAGAGATCTGCAAATGTTCAGTGGATGGTTGAAGGTTTCTTAGAGTCTTATCAGGTTGGTGGAGCCCCATCAGCAAAAATCGAGATGGTTCCTACTCCTCCTCTGGGGGAGAGGGACCACAGGATCCCAAAAGATGTGGAGGTGGAGATAGCCACAGTGGGATCAAATAAGGACAAAGGAAAAGTAGTATTCAATGCCTAGAAAAATTCCAAAGACAGGGAAGGGTGCTGTGGAACAAGAAAAGAGGAAGTTATTAACCAGGGTACAAGAAGGACAGGATAGTATGTCCCAAAATCCAATACGATCCCATGACTACAGATCAATTCGGACAGAGTTAGGGAGGAAATTCAATATATGAATGAAAGGGCTCTCATAGGCAAATTTGTGGGGATCTGGCCCACAGAAAAGATGTTGGTGGGATGGATAAACTCAACATGGAAACCCCAAGGTCACTATGACCTCTAGCTAGGAGCTAAAGGCTTCTTTACCATCATATTCTTCAACGAAGAGGATAGAACTAAGATCTTCGAGAATGGCCCCTACTTTTTCAACTCGACAGGTCTTTTCTTGAGACCTTGGAAAGAGCGATTCAACCCAAACAAAGAAAATATGACTATCACTCTGGTTTGGATCAGAATGTATTCCCTACCTTTGAAATACTGGAAGGAAGAAATTCTAATAGATATAGGGAACTCTTTGGAGACCTTCATCAAAGTCTCTGAACAAACGAGACAGAGGAAATACATCTCATTCACCAGGATCTGCATTTACCTAGACATCTCAAGAGATCTACCTGATGGAATAGAGTTAACATGGGAAGACGAGGAATGGTTTCAATCCATAGATTATGAGTAGATCCCATTCAGATGCAGGCACTACCATGAACATGGGCATTTTTTCAGAGATTGCCCCCAAAATAAGAGATCAGGTGAGAAGCAAGAGCAAGATCATCTGGATGCAGAAGGTTTCACCAAAATCCAAAATAAAAAGAGGCAAGCCAGAAAGACTTTGGGCCCAGATGTACACAAAAGGGTGCAAACCCAGAATCGGTTCACAACCCTTCAAGAAGATCAGTCAATAAAAATGGCCAAGGCTTAAACAACGGCAACGTAGGACAAAAATCCAAGCAATCATCAAGCAGAAGAGGACAAAGAAACACCAAGATATGTCAAGATTCTATCCCCAATGGACTCCCCAAGCATCAAGACTACTTCCCCAGATAGTTGCACTCTGATCCGACCTGAGGAGTCCCAAATAGAACCAAGATCTAGGGAAGGCATTCCAAAAGACATGGAGGTAGGAGATCTAGACCTTGAAAGAATGGAGGCATCTTGCTCTGATCAAGATCCAGCAAAGATCCCCCCGCAGCAATTATCTCTTCTAGAGAAAGCGATCATCCAAGCCAAGAATGAAAATACCCTAGGAGTAGTGACAGAATCTCTCAAAGTCACAGATGGGAAAGGGAAAAACTCAAAAAAAGACAAAAGAGGAAGACCAAGTAATATCCAGAGAATCAAAGCAATAGGAGAACAACTGGTGGCTTCAGGGCAGTATCCAACCATAGATGCAACCCTCTCTCCCCCCAATTAATTCCTTCTCAATGCAGATTACAACCTGGAACCTCATAGGTTGTAACAGTGCACTAAAGAAGCACATATTGAAAAGAATAATCGATAGGGATAATTCAAGGATAATCTTCCTACAAGAAACTAAATGCTCAGGAGAAGAATTAGCAAAGACAACCCAAAAATTCTGGAAGGGATGTGAATCGATCACCATTGATGCTAGAGGAGTGGCTGGGGAGATGGGTATTCTTTGGAATCCCCAAATGGTGACCTTATCAGGGTTTCTCACCACCACCTATTCTATTTTAGCTGAGTTCCACATCCTCGGCACCAGAACTCGAGGATTCATCTACAATGTCTATGGCCCTTCGAAGGCGTACCAGAAGCAAGATTTTATCGAGTCTCTCACAGATCTAAAAAATCTTGCTCAAAATAGAGCATGGATTATTGGAGGTGACTTCAATCTAATAAGAAACCTCGACGAAAAAAAAGGTGGTATCCACATGTTAAACTCGGCAAGCACTCTTTTCAACAACACCATCTCTGACCTGGATCTGATTGATGTCAGAACATCCAATGGTATATTCACTTGGAACAACAAATAATCCGGGGACAGAGGTATCACTTGCAGACTTGACATATTTCTGCTATCCGAACCGGTCATGATGGCTGGAGGAAACCTCAGAGTGGTTTTCCTCCCAGCGGCGGGATCGGGCCATTGGCCCATAACTCTGGAATGGGAAAATGATGGAGTCCACCCTCGAAGACCTTTTCGATTTGAAAAATTATGGCTCCTCCATCCAGAATTCCAAGAGAAACTCAAATATTGGTGGGAAAACTCACCCCCTATTAGGGGCACCTGCATGTATTAGTTCCAACAAAAGCTGAAACACCTCAAAGAGTGCATCAAAAATGGAACAAGGATTCTGTCGGTAATATTTTTCAAGAAAAGCAGGTTTTAGAGACCAAGATCCAGCACCTCCAGTCCCAAGTTATGCTCAATGGTTACACCGAGGATCTGAGGCTTCAGGAAAAGACCCTCTTGCAGGAATTCAACCAAAGAGAGAGACAAGAGGAAGTCTATTGGAGCCAAAAATCCTGTATCAAGTGGGTCCAAGAAGGGGAACGTAACATCAGCTTCTTCCATAAAGTGACCATTCAACACAAGCAGGGAAACAGAATGGACAGACTAAAGAAGGAGGATGGGAGCATTGCCGAAACCCAAGAGGATCTGGAGAACACTCTTAACCATTAATTTGCTAACCTCTTGCAGAAACCGAACAGAGATAGGGAGGAAGCTCAAAGAGAGGTTTTTAGACACATTCCCAAATTAATCACGAAGGACCACAACAAAGTGCTTGGCAAAGCTATCGAAATGTCAGAAGTAGAAATGGTGGTGAATCAAATGGTAAAAGATAAATCACTGGGTCCCGATGGCTTCACTTCTCATTTTTTCCATGCAAGATGGGAATGGCTGAAAGAAGAAATAGTGGCCCTGGTGGAGGACTCTCGGATATCAGGTAATATCCTCAAAGCTCTTAACTCAACTTTTCTGGCTCTCATCCCAAAATAAAGTGGCACAGAAGACCCTGGAAAACTTAGACCAATCGCCCTATGTAATGTCATCTACAAAATTATCTCAAAGGTAATAGCTAATTGGTTGAAGCCCATCCTTCCTCTTATCATTTCTCTGGAGCAAGCTAGTTTCGTGGAAGGCAGAAAAATCTTGGATGGCATCATTTTAGTCCATGAAACTATCCACTCCCTCAAAGCAACCAAGACTCTAGGTATGCTTCTAAAACTTGATCTTTCCAAAGCCTACGATAAATTAAACTGGCATTTTTTGGAGGTCGTTTTAAAAGCGTTTGGTTTTGCATATGAATGGACTAATTGGATCATGAATTTGGTTTCCTCTGCTTTTTTCTCCATTCTGGTTAATGGTTCTCCCTCATTCCCTTTCAATGATTCTAGAGGAATAATATAGGGAGACCCATTATCTCCCTTCCTCTTCATTATTGCAGCTGAAGGACTTGGAAGACCGCTCAAGAACAGGCGAGTAGAGAATAAAATCCATGGCTTTTCGTTAACAGAAGGAATGGACCCACAAATCCACCAATAGTTTTTGGATGACAATATGCTGATGGGCCCATCCTCGGTGCATGAAGCTAGGGGAATTAAAGATTTTTTGAATACATTTCTTAAAGCCAGTGGCCATGAAATCAACAAGGAGAAATCTCAGACCTACTTTTTCAACACCCCCAGGATTACTAAGCGAAACATCCTAAGAATCCTGGAATTTTAGGAAGGAAGCCTCCCTTCTAAGTATCTAGGAGCCCCGATGGAAGAATATACAATCAATCAAGTCTCTTGGAAAGAGTTGCTGGAAAAAATTAACAAAAAGCTCAGCCTTTGGACCTTCAGAGCCCTTAATTTTCCAAGCAGACTTATCCTGGTGAAATCGGTCCTGCAGGTGATGCCAATGTACCTCTTTTCAGTTTTGGCAGCCTTGAAAGCCATCATCAAACAAATTAGGAACATTCAGAGACAATTCCTATGGAGGGGAACTAAATATATCAGAAAATGACCTCTGGTGGACTGGCAAACCATCTGCACTCTGAAGAGCTTAGGAGGTTTAGGCCTTAGAGATCCTTTGGATAATAATAAAGTCATGAGTGCAAAGATCTGGTGGAGATGGGTGAACTACAATGAAGAGCCATGGGCCAAAATGTGGCATTTTAAATATGTGCCCCAATGGCCATAACACTCCCTGGTTAGGTTTGGTAAATATCCCCCTAGATCCAGCATTTGGAAAACAACTTAGGAAAATCGCGGGATGGTGCAAAAACACAGTTTCTGGGAAGTCAAGAATGGCCAAAATGCAAGATTCTCGAGCAAAGATTTGAACCAAGAACCAGCTATTTCGTGTGGAGAAGACACACCTCTCTTATGTTCCTTCCTCCATAACAATGCAATGGCTAAAGTGGTGGAATTCTGGGATCACAACATTGCATATCAGAGGGTCAGAAGATGGAAGGGAAAGCGATGGTGGCAAGACAAAGCACCAGGGGAAGACTTAGATAACTTCCTAGATGAGCTCTCCAAGAAAATTTTCTCCCCGAGTGCGAAACTAGATAAGCTAAGGTGGGGGTACTCAACCTCGGGCAATTTCAATCCAAAATAAGCCATAGGTTTGTTAACAGAAACCCTAAATGTTATCCCAGAAGCTAAATGGATTAAAATCTGGAAGGGAGGGTGGTGGCCCAAAGTTTTGGTTTTCTACTGGTTTGTCATTAAATGCCGCATCCTAGCCTGGGATAACTTATAGGTCAAATGTTTTCATGGGCCATCTCGTTGTTGTATGTGCGAAGAGAAGGATGAGACTATTAATCACTTGGTGGACGAATGCAGGGTTGCTAAATCCTTATGGGAGAGGGGGGTGACCATCTTCAGAAGAGATCACAGACACAGAGGAAGACCAGACTTAACTATTGTAGAGTGGCCCACAAATAGCTTCAAAAACAAAATTGTGAATCGTTTATGGGAACTTTTCCCTGGCTTCACAATATGGGAAATATGGAAGACAAGAAACAAACAAATATTCAAGAACAAAGCTAGGAAACCCGAGGAGATGTGGAACTCCATTGAAATCCATATGAAAGAAACTATAACATTGCAATCTTGGTCACATGAAGAATCCAGTGTGGAAAGTAATGAGCGGAGTATTTTGCAGGATTTTGGGTTAGAAGAATTACCTCCAGACAATTCAATTGCTCGCCTGAGGCCAGTGCACATCTCCAGCCCGTTGCTCTAGATCCCCCCTCCCTCTGGAACCTTCAAACTCAATTTCGATGGTGCTACCAAAGGTAATCCAGGACCAGCTGGATATGGAGGCATAATCTGAAACTCAAGGGATATCATCCTCATCCTATTATGGGGCTCAATAGGATAAACAATAATAAAATGGCTGAGTTGGAAGGGTTAATCAATGGCCTGATCTGGGCTAAGCAAATAGGAAAACTTCCTCTGGTGGTGGAAGTGGATTCCCAAATCATTATCAACACTGCTCGCAAACTCCAAGTAGGATCCATCACATCCCAAGTTTCCAAAAGCTGGAGATGGGGGAGTAGATTATCAGTCCTCCGGCAAATCCTTGCTAGAGAGGAAGCTTTACTGCTAACTCATGTCAAGCGGGAAGGGAACAGGGTGGTGGATGCCATGGCTAACACAGGAGTGGAGAGCGAGTTTTCCTATCATGCAGAGACAAAGGAGGATGAAGGACAAACTCAGAAAATATGGAGTGGTTGTTTCAAGGTGGCGGAGGAAGACGTGAGGTTAAACATTCCACATTATGCATGCAAATGGCAGGTGGCCCCAATATAAGGGGAGGTATGAAAATGGTGTGTCATCATCTCAGCAGGGCCCACCACAGTTTAATTGACAATCATGGCTGGACAAGGGATTCTTCGCTCGCCAGACAAGGTAGTCACATGCTTCAGTATATTATCGTTTGATTTCTTTTGACATATGTCTTTGTAAAAGGCCTTAGTGTCGTACTCCTTCCCTCTGGGTTTTTGACAGGCTTCTTTACTGTTTGATAGATAGTTTGTGGTATGTTTGGGAAATAGGGAATTTTGACTCATGTGTTTTGAGAACCAAGAATATTCAAGCCTAATCCTCCTTTTGATTCTGTAAGCAGTATCAGTCTTTCATGGGTTGGATCTTTTTCCTGGGTTGAAGGTCATGTCTCATCGACTGGTGGATCAGCCTCTCCTTGTAACTTTTTTGTATTATAATAGAATCTCTTACTTATAAAAAAAAAGTGGTGTAATTTTTTTAATTGGAAAGGAAATTTGAATTGGAGCTTATGGTTAGTTTCTAAACACTTTGTAGTTTTACTTAATGGAATTTTAATCCATTTACTTTATGCTTTCTTTATTTGGATGTCCATTCTCGTGGAATTATGGAACCCTGTAGCCCTGAATCCATTTGCTAACTCCAAAAATTGTCCACATAGCTCTCTATGGTACAAACCATAATTATACATCATAAGCCCACCATTATTCCCTATATTTTGACCTTCACAATTAAATTCCACCCAAATTGGTCAAAAAAATCATTATTCCTTCCTCCATAAATACAAGGAAGATGGGCATTTATTGCAACACAACCCCCATTCTCCCAAAAAGGACAAAAAACCCTAAAATGAGAATGGGTCAAAAACCATGGACAAATACCACGAACTATGAAAAACCATGGACCAATACCATGGGAAAGAAAATCTTGGATCTTCCTATAAACACATTATGAATGTCTCCCCACAAACATTCCACAACTTTTGAACTTTAAATTCCTACACTTTTTTCTCTTTCAGACAATCCCATACTTTTTCCACACCATTCCACATTGTAGGTTGAGTTTGCTCCATACACTCCTTGATCCATTTCTCCTTGACAACCCTAGGTGGAGAAGATCAAAGAACCAGATCGTGGGAGTTGTTGGACCACATCCTAAACAACTGTATTGGCCCATATTATTAAAGGTATGTTGCATTTTGTTTTATTAGTTAGAAGAAAATCATAAAATCTAAAACATATTTGTTGTTTCTTATTTATAATTCAAGGTTGAGAACTTTCCTTGGACCATGAACTCTACCCTTAGATCTGGTTGATCTAAGTTAGGTTCTTTTGCATGTATCTCAAGATAAATCTCTATTACAATTTTGGTGACTCCGTTGGATCGATCCTCTTGAATCTTTGTTTTTGGAGGTTTTGTTGGTTTGTTTTAATTGGGTACCCTCATTCATCATAGATCTAACCCCCTTTCGGTAGATCCAAACTAGTTCATTCCCAATGCCTTCTCCCTTGGCCCTAGCCGACATTTTTTTCACAAAGCAATTCCAGTTTCGGCCAGATCGCACCTTTTCGGCTGAAAGACATGACCCAGGTCGCACCTTTTTTCCCAATAAGTGAGACCTAGGTTGTGTGTTTTCCTTGATAAGTGTGACCTGGACCCAAAGTCCAGATAGCATCTATCATGTATTCCCGAGTGACGCCAACCGCACCTGTTCTGTGGACATATGCGAACTGCATTCTTTCCAGCTATTTGAGTTGTTTGAGACCCATTCCAGACCCTTGTCTATGATATGCCCCTGTACTGACTGTATTTTCTCATATTTGATTTCCTATAGCCCCTTGGTGTGTTTTGCAGTCCCCTTTTACTTGTATGTGAGCCTATCTTAGTCGATCATAGTCCTTGAGCCCCCTTGTTTTTTTCCTATACCCTACAAAGTTCCTTTTGTTCTTATTTACTTGCATAAGTTCTTTTATCTAGAAGAATTAGTTTTTATGTCTTAAAAAACATTTACTTTTAGTATTGTTCTTTATTTTTCAGCGTATGTGTCTCTAGAATTGGAGCACTGGATTTTAGAGATCACACTCCACTTGTGCACACATATTACACCTAAAAATAAATTCTTGGTCCATGACCCCAAGCTGAGCCTAAAATTTATTTTAACTCAACCAACATTGTAACCTTATTTGAGGACCAAAACAATATTATAGTTAAGTTAGGACATTGGGTATAGGAATCAAAACAACACCCCTTGTCACTTACATAGGAGACATAGTTGTTGTCTTTTAGGGAACCAAAATTCCTCCAGCATTTGTTTACATGGTCACAAAGAGTTTATCGAGGGGGCTCCTACTTTGCAGGGGTAAGCCACAACGAAGGGGTTCTTGAATTCAGGGTGGAATACCGCACTCCATTCTATACTAAAGGATAACCCTTCATAGTCCTCCTCGTGCATGCTGAGGACCATATTGGGTTTCGAGTACCAAAGGTATGAAGTTTCAGGAAAGCATCCAGATCATGTCATGAACGAGGTAGCCTAGTTTCTAGTCTCTTAGGGATATTTTACCTAAGGTCCCTCTCGATAGTGGTATTCTCTCAGCCTTTGGTTCTTCCATTTCATATTGTTTGACTGTGGATTTGACCACCTAGTAGAGGGTATGATTTGTGAGGAGATTCCATCAGGGGTGATTCCATGAAGGTGGGTAACAGTTTTTGGCCAAATTTGGCGATGAAAACCTGATTTTTTACTCATGTGCTAGATAGAAGCCCTCGAAACGCATATATGCCATGTGAATTTCGACTTGTAGTAAAAAACCAAATTGTAGAATATTATGTTGGCTTCCCAATGATATTTTTTTTTAAATATTCTGATGTCATTTATTGTGTGAAAATTTTCATTTAATGAACAGTGTGACCTTAAAAATTTGAAGAAGTTAATAAGTGGCTCGTGTCCAACCCCAATAATTCAATATTACATTAATAATTTAAATATATATATATGAGAATGATCTACACAAAATTCAGTATGATTTGCATATTTTTTTGTTAATTTATTTCACAATATACAATTATTTATTATTTTTCGAAAGTGACCACATCTGATTTCAACATCATTTTATACACATGTGTGTCCATCCCAACTCTTTTTTCACTGTTTTCAAAAATTAAAAAACCAAAGATATCCTTTTGAAGAGGACGCGTTGATGTGTGGGTTGTGCATTTTTTAGAAATTTTTGGATGTGTATTTTTTACCCTACCGATTTTTCTTTGAGCTGCTTTGAAATTGTTGTTAGGTTTTCTAAGTGTAAGTTATAGAAATAATAATAAAAAAACCCATGTGGATGCCAAAACGCATGCATGATACCTCAATGGATAGAGGATTCAGTTATGATTCTATCGGTATGAACTCCACTCAGTTCTATTTCATGAAGGACAGGGTTTACACTCCTAGAAGACAGAGAGAACCATTGATTTTCCTGTAAGAGGGCTAATTCTTTGTTTTTCAGACCATTGATCAAGGTCTGGAGCTCGATCGATGTATTTAAATGCCTTGATTGAGGTTTTAACAAAAGCTCGATCGAGGGTTTATCAAACCCTCTATAGATGGTCTAATAATCCCTCGATTGAGCTTCCATTAAAACTTCAATCGATCTATCGTTAAACACTTGAAAAAGAAAACTTTGTACATGAATGCCAAGGTTGGTTTTATATGCATGCACCACATTTATATTTAGTAAAACAAATTGAGGAACAACGATCAAATTTTAAGGGTGGGTCTTAATTTCAAATGGAAGGGAATTTATTCTTGGAGCCCTTCTAAGATGAAGGGTAATATAAGTAATTGTACTTACATTGACAAGTATAAATTACGTAAATCCTTCACCAAAAAAATGCAAAAAATAAATATTGTCCTTTCAATTTTTTACATTTTTTTATAATTGAGCACCCTTTAATATTTACATGAAAAAATGATATATTTTCAACAAAACTTATTTTGAACGCATTCAGTTGTCATATGTGTATCATTAATTTTACAGTTCAGTAACATAACAACTATTCTATTGTTTTTTTTTTAAATTGGATCACACTTCATTATACAAAAAAACTACTTAGACTATGCCCTAACCATATTGAGGCATCCAAGTGCAATCCAAGTGAAATCCAAGCTTGAGAGATCTAAGAATGATAAGGAATGGGAACCTAACAGAAAAAATACAAACTCAGAAAACATTAAAAATAAATTCCTACATACCAAGCAAGTTAGCAAAGCTAGCATAACTAGGGTCAGGGCATTAAAAAAATTTGTTCAACACTTATCGTGAAAGCATACATGTATGAGATGGAGGGGAAATGGAATGAATCCTAAGTCAATTGAATCTTTGCAACTCACTTGCATGTCTGAGTATCAACAATTCTCCTTTTAAATTGAACCAAAATACCAAAAGAAGTTTATTAATGTCTAGATTTGAGAAAGTTAAAGTGTGAGTAATTAAGGGCTCATGGATCTAAAATTTGTTGTGCTTTGTATCAGTCCATGATTCAATGAATCGACAGTCATAGGTAGTAATTTAAGTTATTTAATGAAAACATCTAATGCATATACCTCTATGTCGAAACCGTTTTCCATGCCGATGTAGGACACTACCCTCTTTATTGTCTTACCAAAAGGCATGATAATGAGGAAGAAGACCATGACGTAGATACAATAAACCCTTCAATGCATCCTAGCATGATAACTCAAAACTTTAACCAATAGTTGTGAAACCGGTGAAACCAGGGATTCATTTTGGGGCTTTAACAATAATTTTAGATTCCGTGAACTGCGTGCATTTAAATTTGTTTATGCTTATATTCAAGTAGTATCATGATGTGTTTTCATTAGAATTCAACATCTAGCTTGTTTTTTCCATCAATGGTTGGAAAGGAATTTCAACATCATTTGATTCCTATCATTAATATATCTAATGTGTATACAATGTAGTACAAAAATGTAGTGAAAGGTTTTAATTACTAAAAATACTTTGCTCCTTTGTATATAATTTTTAATTTTAAAAAACTACAATTATGTGATATGACTT
This sequence comes from Pseudotsuga menziesii, assembly GCA_001517045.1. Taxonomy (NCBI): domain Eukaryota; kingdom Viridiplantae; phylum Streptophyta; class Pinopsida; order Pinales; family Pinaceae; genus Pseudotsuga; species Pseudotsuga menziesii. The sequence continues at coordinate 711,857 of LPNX010420722.1, read as the reverse complement.
TGAAAACGCTATTTTTTATCTCAATCGTCATGTTCTATTCCTCCCTGGGCTCTGGGCTTTAAATATATGGCCCGAGGATCTATATCGTAGGTAGATTGTAGTCCTGGGAATCCAGGTCAAGTGGACACAACTCACTTAAGTTCAGCTCATCAATTGAATGGCATGCATCATTGTCATAGTATTCTTTTTGCATTGAACCAAGGAGAGCAATGATGCATGCAATTCATTTGATGAGCTGAACTTAAGCGAGTTGTTTCCACTCGACCTGGATTCTCAGGACTATGATATACCTATGATATAGATCTTCAGGACAGATATTTAAAGCCCAGAGCCCAGGGCAGAATAGAACATAACGATTAAGATAAAAAGTAGTGTTAAATTCAGAGTCATATCACATAATTGTAGATTTTTAAACTTAAAAATTATATACAAAGGAGCAAACTATTCTTAGTACATTTAGAGAGATGAAAATGTGAGCATGAAAAAAAAATATGACATCATTTCCTTGGGTTATATCAATGTCCATTGTTTACTCTTCAAAATTGTTATTGTGCCACACATTTGCAGTTAATATTACTAGTAAATTATTTAATGACATTAGAATTTACATCAATAACATGTGACTAAACATGATACTAATTCTCATTTCGACAAGAATTCAAAATGTTCAACGACATGAATTCAAATGAGGATTCAAAATACAAGGTGTCCAAGCATCTTTTGGAAGACTTCATTAAATGAAAATCTCGATCGAGATTTTTAAAACTTTAACTAAAAAATATTCGAGTGCCCATATTCGTGTGTGCACACTAATATGGACACCCAAAAATTTATTTAATCAAATTTTTTCAAATCTCGTATTGTTCATGGGAATAAGGTCTTCGAAATCAATTAAAATCAAACATAGAATTATATGATAATAAAATTTAATAAAACATAATTTCAACTAGAAAAATAATACTTGTGGGTAATAGTACATACCTTGAAAAAGAAAAAGGTAAAAGCGTTACTACTGCCACTTCATCTAGGTTTTATGTGTAGATATTAGTCATGGAGTAATTGGAGTTATAGATGTTGGATTAATAGATGATCAATCATATCTATAACTCCAATTACTCAATGGACCATATCTACAAATGAATATAAATGACCCTTTTCTATCCAACAAATGCAGTGAATTATATCAAAGGTTTGTTGCCTATTTATAGTAAAAACGATTAAAGATGCTCGATCGAGCTTCTTTTAACCCTCGATCAAGATTTTTTTTAACCCTCGATTGAGCACTTGTACCTCAATCGAGGTTTTTTCAAAATCTCAATCGAGGGTTTAAGAAATCCTTGATTGATGGTTTAAAAAAACCTCGATCGAGGTGTTAACACCTCGATCGAGAGTTTGGAAAAAGCTAGATCAAGGTACGTTTTTGTGTTTTTTTCGAAATTGCGTTGCCAAAAATTGTAACCCACCTCCATGGATGCACTCATAGGGAAGAAGACATAGAGGTAGGAACCAAGGAAAACCCAACCTCAAGGGGAAGTCAACAACCCAACTCTCCTAACAATAACAGAGCCAACGCCCCTACATAGAATCCTCAATGTCCACATAGAGTAGGGAAGAAGCCTCAGTTTTTGACTAACCATCTGTGTACCATTTGTGATGTTTATAGCAATTATACACACCAGTTCCCCCAAATGCATCGAGTTTGCCACTTATTACAAGCAAAAAATCAATGTGAAACCAATGATGGTGCTCTGACATAACCAAACCCAGCACCACAAGGTCCTCTGCCTATGGTGTTGCATAACTTGTTACCAAATCAATTTATGGTTGCAACCAAACCATTGGTCCAAAAAACACCACAACCAATTCTTTGAGTCAACCCTTCGATCATGGTGTCCATCATCTTGTGACATTTTCATCTGGCGTTAATTTACAGGATCAACACAACCAATATGGCTCCACCATGGAAACCATTAATCCCTCCATGACATCTACCTCCAATGCTATCGATATGTCCTTACATTTTTTGGGACCAACCCCCATGGAAGAGACTTCCAAAGTCCCTAAGTTCCCTTTGTGTCGCATTGCAAACAACCCCACTACTAGATCTGCTCTCAATTACATTATCATCGATGAATTGGCCTGATCTCCCTCTGCCATGTACGCTCTGGAAGTATTAAGAACTTATCCTTCACAACGTAAATCCTTGTTATATTATTTAGGTACCCTCAACCCCTCTGATTCCATGTTGATCACTTTCGACTTGGATCAAGGAGAACCTCAGATGCCTTCATCCTTAGCATTCGAGGTTTTTGTCACCATTCGTAATTTGGTTATCCATCGATGAGGGTACATCCACTTGAGTTATGTCAACCTTCGTTTGGTAGAAGCTCAAACCCCCAACCCTTCAACCCTCAACCATCACCCTTCATGCTTACGATGGTTGTGCTACCCAACCACAAGGCATTCTCACAAATGTCCCCATTGAGTTGTCCAAAAAAAACTGTATTAATCGACAACAAGGTTGTAAACTCCCAGGTAGATTACAACGTTCTCCTTAGATGTAGTTACATGTACACAATGAAAGTCATTGCTTCAACCATATTCCAACCTTTGATGTTCTCCCATGATGGGAATATTGTGACCATCGACTAGTTGGTGTACTACGATCCTAAAGGACTGGTCACTCTAAAGCATGTCCTCCCTACCATCGACACCACCATATATAGTGTATCCATTCCCTCCCTGTATTTCGTTGGTCAAGGACTATTTACCAACGCCCCTTTGATTGACACCTTTTTGTCCCTACCACCTCCTCCCTTTATGACTGACATATCATATTTGTGTTAGATTTTCTTAAGATATGATTAGATTATCTAGGATCTTTATATGAAAGAATAAAAAGTACAACAAAATGCATCAGATATAAAATATACAAAAGACACAAAGATTTTCATTGGGGAAACCATAAAGGAGAAAACCCCGCAAACTTCTTCAAAATAGTAAGATGATCAAAAGCAGTAATAAGAAATGTTCAGTAGCTATCTTTCTCTCCTCCTATGACTGTCTCTTTCTCTCTCTCTCATGTGTCTTAGAGAGTGTGCGAGGTGTGTATAAATGAGGGAGGGCACCTCCCTATTTATACCATTTCAATTCATTGACCAAATATAAGACTTGAGATTACATGCCATCTCACATGGGGCCCACTTCTCCTAGAGAGACCACAATTACATATTACATGATGTTACACTGGGGACTATTGCCCCGAATTACAATTGAGGTTGTACCTCAAGGTCTAGACACAATTTAGACATCCCGTAAAGGGGTAACACACATCCCTAATGGGGGTACAACAACATATAATGATAATATACAACAAAATATCTTCTAAAGTTACAAATACATCAACACTCCTTCTTAACTAGGAAGGTATTCTCTCTCTACACAGTCATCAATACATTAGGTCAAGTATTCATCACATCATCATCATCACGGAGTCATAGAGCCTTCATCATAGATATCGCCATCATCTTCTTATAATTTGATCATCGTCCCATACTATCTATCATCAAAATTTTCTATAGTGCCAACCATTTTTCATGTTGGATGTAGTTCTAGTCCTCTTCCAGGTCTTCATCTACAGTACCAACCCTTTTTCATGTTGTATGTAGGCCTAGCCCTCTGCCAGGTCTTCATCTATAGTGTTATCCCTTTTTCTTGACGGATGTAGGCCTAGTCCTCTTCTAGGTATTCATCTACAATGCCAGCCCTTTTTCATGCTGGATGTAGTCCTATCCCTCTGCCAGGTCTTCATCTATAGTTCCAGCCCTTTTCCATGTTGGATGTAGTCCTAGTCCTCTGCCAGCTCTTCATCTACAGTGCCAACCCTTTTTAATTTTGGATGTAGGCCTAGCCCTCTGCCAGGTCCTCATCTACAGTGCCAACCCTTTTTCATGCTGGATGTAGGCCTATCCCTCTACCAAGTCTTCATCTATAGTACCTGCCCTTTTTCATGCCGAATGTAGGCCTAGCCATCTACCAGGTATTCATCTACAGTTCCTGCCCTTTTTCATGTTGGACATAGGCCTAGACCTCTGCTAGGTCTTCATCTACAGTGCCAGCCCTTTTTAATGTTGGATGTAGGCCTATCCCTCTACCAGGTATTCATCTACAGTGCCAGCCCTTTTTCATGCTGGATGTAGGCCTAGCCCTCTTCCAGGTCTTCATCATCTCTGCGAGCAATCCATCAAGCAGGTACATCTCAAGACTTATTATATTCCTCTTGCAAAACCTACAATATATCCCAAGACTGATTATATGCCACTGCAAAACCTGCGTACCCTACTATTACCTCATCATCTTCAGATCATCTCATCATCACATAGAGCACAACCCAAATACACATAAGGCAACACTTACATCAACAACCATGGGAGGCCCAGCATTCCACCATGTCAGAAAGGCTCTCAGTACTTACATCAATGACCATGGGAGGCCCAACCTACCACCATGTCAGAAAGGCTCTCAACACTTACATCAATGACCATGGGAGGCACAACCTACCACCATGTCGAAAAGGCTCTCAGCACTTACATCAATGACCATGGGAGGCCCAGTGTGCCACCATGTCGAAAAGGCCCTCAACACTTAAATAAACGACCATGGGAGGCCCATCCTTCCACCATGTTGGAAAGGATCAACACTTACATCACGACCATGGGAGGCCCAACCTACCACCATGTCGAAAATAATCTCACCACTTACATCAACAACCATGGGAGGCCCAACCCACTGCCATGTCGGAAAGGCTTATGTGTATCTGCATCTTCTGGACTCATCACTTCCCCTTGGAAGGAACCTCGATATTAAGTACACCAAGCTTCTCTCTGAAATATTCAAAATCCACATTGTCCATTTCTAGCAAAGAATCACATCAAGACTGATTACATCCAAGGACAACCTACATGACTGATTACGTCTGAGCAACCTATGAGCTTCGTCAGGATTTTATGCTCAGAAAACCTGTCTCATTGGCTATGCTAGAACTCGTCACTCCCTCTTTCGAGAGATCTCAATCTAGATCACATACTAGAGCTTCACTGCTCCTCTCTACATCATGAAAAAATGCAATTCAAATCAATCAAATCAAATAGTAGCTTTCAAAAGAAAGACACTACCTCACAAATATCTGAGCAAGTGGAAACATATTTTGCATCGGATGTACTCAGCGCCATGCAAGACTGCATCCTTCCAAACCGGTAGCCCATATTGAATCTCAAACTGAAGAATCAACCCAAGGTTCTCTTCTACTCAGTGACGCTACCAATCTAAATCAACATAACCATGCAAGTTAGTATTCGGATTCGTATCATACTTGAGCCCATACTCAACTATACCCTTCAAGTACCTCACTGCATGCTTTGCAACCAGGTGAGCACGTTTCGGATCCATTAGGAACTGGATCAGGTCATTTATAACAAAGCATGTGTCTGGTCTTGTATTCGTCAGGCACATCAATGAACAAATCATCTGAAGATACATCATGGCATCAACCATATCTAATGAAGCATCACTCAATAGCTTCATGTTCGATGCCATAGGTGTGTCCATGGCCTTGCAGTTCATCATCCTGAACCTATTCAGGATATCCACTGCATACTTCCCTTGTCCAATGGAGATTCCATCCGCACTCTGCCACACCTACGTTCCTAGAAAGTAGTGCATCATACCCAACTCCTTCATCTCGAAATCGGAAGCAAGTCTCCTTCTTGCATCTTTAATGAGTTCTTCTTTTCCTGTCAGGAACAGGTCATAGACATATAACAGGGGCATCATTGGTCTTCCTCCTTCAACCTTGAAGTAAAGGTTGGAATCTGCTTTACTCTCAGTAAATTCTAGAGCCATTAGTTAGCTATCCATCCTGTCGTACCATGTCAAGCCTCAGGATCTTCTATAGTCACTCCCTCTGAAGTGGAGCATCATTCTCCCTATGCCTTTCATACTCTATGTATTGAAACATGCTGTAATGGAGTGACAAGTAGCTTCCTTGGCTACTAATATTCTATGTATCCATCTAGGGTCACTGGATACTAATATCCTCTATCTTGAACTTTGTTGAAAATTTCTTCTCGCACCCATCTATGAGCTTGTCATGCTCTATAGGATTTCATATTCAATCGTGTAGGAAAGGTTAATATCTTCATCACTCTAGGTGATCTTCAAGATCCTTATGTAACTGTATGTTCTATCCCATGGGTGCCTTCTGAGATCATACAAGTCATTCTTTAATTTTCACACATGAGTCTTCCTGTCATGTGTCTCAACTTCTCTATGTATACTTGACTTGTCAGTGGTGAAAATGTCTCTTCGTAGTCTATGCCTTCTTTTTGTGAGAAGCCTTGTACTACAAATATTTCCTTATATCCCACGATGTTTCCATCTACTGCATGTTGGATCTTTTAGATCCATATGGAAGACACTGAGGACTTCCCTTCAGGTCTCAACACCTCATCCTAGACATCATTCTTCTTGAATTGGTACTCTTTGATCATAGTCTCCTTCCCTTTCTTCTTGTCTGCCTTTCTTCATAGCTGGAAGTCTTTGCATCAATGATGTCGCCCAACAGTGTTACATAACTAGAGTGTTTCTGAGGCCTCTTTCTTTCTTTGGAAGTATCGGCATACTATTCTTCATCTTGGATTATTTCTTGTGCCCAAGGTGGTATTCATCTCTCAAGGTGGATATACAATTCTCTTTATATTCTTCTAAAGCTTTGTCTTTCACTATGGTGTCTTTGACTCATGAAGCTTCGGGTTCCTCTTCTGAACTGTCGTTACTTGTTATTTGGAATGATCTACAAGTCAAGTTCATTTGCATGATTATAAACATATCATAATTTCTAAAACATATTAATACTGACAAATATATGTCACATAGCCATGCGACTATTTTAGCCAATGCTACAACATTCATCCATATCATGTATACATACAATAACTTCTAGATGCATTCTACCCTAATGTTATTAAGAGTGTGTACTACTCCTAATATGCCAGCAAAGAGGTTTCAATCTGGATAAGTAGTAATCATGAATATTGTACAACATCATTGACTTCTTACCCATCATAAGCAATTTAGTAGTATAAATGCAAATACTCGAACATGCATAACACATCAACTAAATATAAACAAATGCATAACCAAACAATATCATGAAATGACAATTGAATACTTATCTTTATCTATTTCGTGTGTAGACTCCTTCTTGAGCCTTTAGCTTCATCATCTTCTTCATTAATAACAACAACATTTCTTATCCAAATTCTAAGATGGATAAGAGGTGCTTCAAGAATTGAGTCCTTCGTCTTCCTCATTGCTTGAGGGATCTTCTTTGAATCGTGAGAGCTTAATATTCAATTGCTCCCATATTCTCTTCTCTTATTATGAGTCGATCTTCTTCTTGTGTGCACTCTTCCCAGAGTCTGTTGAAGGTAATCACTTCCTTCTTGCACACATTCCTTGAATGGATGAATCACATGATCTTGGGAGTCCATTCAAGGTGGATTCATCGTAACATCGAACACTTCCTTTTGGTGATGAGATGATCTTTAATAGAATTTGTAACGATTCTCTTAGCTCTAGCCTTTTCCTCATCTCCCTTTGGCTCTTAGAACTTCCTTACTGAAATACTGATCCAAATCAATTTATTCAAGGATCATGGAGGTCCTATACTTCCATACTCGGAAGTTTCCATCTTCACCAATCTTTTCATCAATTTGGTGTGATTAGTCATTTTGAAATGAGAACCTCAAATTTAAATAGCAAAAATTCAGATCTTACCGATTTGAGGTGTGTGTCCTGGTTCCGGAGGCGGTTGATTTAGGGTTTGTCAGAGAAACCCTAATTTTAAAAACTTCAAATTTCAAACTTCTTATTGGATAGAAATTTGGGCCTCTTTAAGGAAACTTGTCCAATGTACTCCTTTTCTGAAAACAGTGGAGGGAAGCTCCCAAAACAAGAAGCCCTAGTTTTCCAATTTCTTCTGCAAAAATGACTGGTATTGATTCTACTGTATCTTCGATGTTTTGGATTCTTAAAGCCTAAACATTCTCACTATGATATCCTAATAAGTATTCTTTCCAACCCCATAGGTTAGAGAAGAAATGGATTCTCCAAGTGAGACTTATTCATATTTTCCCAATGTTACTGTTCAGCATAGAAAACTTGTACGAACTTCCACGTGTCACTGTTTTACATTCTAGGTCTGAAAATAGTACCACATAAACTAAAGTCCATTCCCTACCTTTAACATCTTACGAAATTTCATTTGGACCTTCTTAGCCCGAGATATAGAAAATATACCTAGGTCACCTGTTTATGACTGTATTCTGGAGGAGGCTTTAACCCTAATTTGGAGGAACAATATCTCCTGAAGCATAGCGAATATGAGGTTGAAAAATTTACAAATGGTACATCAAGAATTTCTCTTCGGCCTGTAAACATTTACGCTTCTGATCCTTCTCCAATATTGCGTTATAGTGAACATTCTAGAATGATTAAACTCAGTCTTCTAGGGTTTTCAGGCATGAAACCCTAATTTGCAGTAGCTTCCATTATAGTTGTATTTCGGCTGTACAGTGAAAATTATTTGATTCAGAAATTGCTACCACCAATATATGCACCCTAGTGAGGCGATTTATCATACCCTCCTTTTTTGATAATCTGTGGAGAGAACACCTTCAACTAGGAAGCCCTAGTTCCCGCAGCTGTACACTGCCTTCTTTCAAAGAGGCTTTGATACCATGTTATATTTTCTTAAGATATGATTAGATTATCTAGGATGTTTATCTGAAAGAATAACAAGTACAAAAAAATGCATAAGATATAAAAGATACACAAGACACACATATTTTCATCGAGGAAACCATAAAGGAGAAAACCCCGCAAAGTTCTTCATAATAGTAAGATGATCAAAAGCAGTAATAAGAAATGTTTAGCAGCTATCTTTCTCTCCTCCTCTGTCTATCTCTCTCTCTCATGCGTCTTAGAGAATGTGTGAGGTGTGTATAAATGAGGGAGAGTGCCTCCCTATTTATACCCTTTCAAGTCACTGACCAAATATAAGACTCAAGCCTACATGTCATCTCACATGGGGCCCACTTTTCCTAGAGAGACCACAATTACATATTACATTATGTTACACTGGGGACTATTGCCCTGACTTACAACGGAGGTTGTACCTCAAGGTCTAGACACAATTTAGACACCCCGTAAAGGGGTGATAGATATCCCCAATGGGGGTACAACAACATACAATGATAATATACAACATAATATCTTCTGAATTTACAAATACATCAAAAATTTATGCACCATCATATCTAGTAAACATTCGACCTCATTTCAGCCTCAGCCATAGAAACAGCCACAGGGCACACTCACCTACAGTATTTATCCAAGGAATTATTAGGGTTACTTTCTTGTACACATCGTCTTGTTTTTATTTCCAACCTATCGAATCATGAGTAAACTGGTCATGGATACTCTTAAACTTCCAGGATTAACTTTTGGCATTCCAATGTGGTACCTCGATCTACCCAACCCCAACCCAACACCACAAATTGTGTTGACACTAGTCCAACCTATTGAGATAGCGTCGCACCTGCCTCCTGGTACACAACTGATTGCTCCTACATACACCTCTGCTCCCCCTCCTCCCATGATACTGGGGGCAAGGCAACAAAATCCCTGAGAGAACCATGTTCACCTCCTACTTGTGCCTTATGTGATGTCATCATCCATGTGACACAAAATTTTCCCAACTTTCCATTTATTCACACCCATATGCACACAATAATGGAGACCAATAAAACTCTGGTTGTTAATGTACCAAACATCCATGTGTTTAAGAACAAATCGCTACGAACAAACCACTCATGTATAGTTTGTGTCCTATATGGTCATTATTCCCATCATTTCCCAAACACGCTCGACTACTGGTACCTCCTCATTAACTTTTACAAGCACTCCCTTGAGTCTGAAATAACTATCCTCAAGGAAATCCACCCTTCGGCATCTTCCTTGAAAACCAAAAACACCATATTTATGATTTCCACTTCCATCTATCTTTCCCCCTCATTGACCGGATAAGATCCCTTTGATCTATCCAACCACCACTTTTGTAACGACAAAGAGATCCTTGAAGCTCTTACAACTCCTAAGTATCCTTGGGATGATTTGCACCATCACTCATTTTTCATCTTTGATGAACCTTCCTCATTGTTGGACCAATTCTCTCTCGAATCAAAATATTTTATTCATGGAAGTGTCGATTGGTTCACCAACCCAATCATGGCCCCAAAGCCCTATTCCATTCAGTCCATAGTGTGGAGTCAGTTCTTCCCATTGAATGCTAGATTATGTCACTCCACCTTGTCATCGAGCTTCTACCTCATACTTCACCGTTGGAGAAACACCTACTTATGCTTGAATAAACTGATGAGGACCATCGCACTGCTCTCCAAATGATTGAAGAGGATAATACTCTATCGATGTCCCATTATGACACCCACATCCACCCACACCCCTTTGATGAGGGGGACCTCATCCTCATATACGATCAAGCCAATGATAAGACTAGATAATGGAATCTCGAATCCATGAGGTATGTCCCTTACATCATCTATCATTGTCTCAGGAAGGGGGAATATCTCCTCAATGACTCAGACGGTCACCTCTTGAAGAATCCCTGTAATGGGCTCTACCTCAAGAGATTCTATGCCTAAGATGACCAACCTAAATACCCTTGTATCATAGTTTTTTTTCTTGTTTTGCATCATTTTTACCATGAGTCTCGCAGTTTGCTTCATTGATTTTTACAGATAGATCCTACCTTTCCCTCCTATGTTGGTTTCACCGATGGCGCAAGTATATGGTCTCCTAATCTTTCCTCGGTTGCGTGGGTCATTTATTCCTCGTCACATGAGTTGACCCATGTCGAGAGAATGTGTGTTGGTGTTTCTACCAAAACTTGGGATGAGTACGACAATGTCACTGGTATCCTGACCACCACCCTTCACTTTGGTATTTGTTGCCTTGACGTCTTCGTAGACTCTTAGCCGCTTGTCTCCCAATTGAATAACTACTACAGGGTACATGATCACTTCCTCTTTAGAAATATCCTGTGCACTAGACACTTAGTTAGACATTTCAAATCCATTTCATTCGTGCATGTTCCAAGAAGTCTCAATAGTGTAGAAGATCAAATGGCTAATGACGTTCTAAAGTGGCACATCAATCATCGCATATAGGAAATAAACTGCATCATGCATAATCATATAGTCATGCATACATATGTCATATGCATCATATAGACATAGTCATCATCATAAAAATAGAAATGATAAAAAACATAAAAATACCATAAGTATGCATCAACCTGCATCCATATCATAATATCATTATCAGTACAGAAAAGAGATGCCCCAAAGGCTTTCTCATCATACATATAATACACAAAATTCCCCATGCTTAAATGGATTGGGGGGAAGCACCACATGCTGCTAATATGACGTTGAGTCCTCCAACTCTGTCTCATCCTTAGTATCCTCCTCCTCCATTAGCACATCCCCCCTGTGTCGCTTCTTTGACATACTCTACAGCCACTGCAATCCTATTCATTAGAGAGATCCACTCAGGAGGAGCTTGGTAGCACATGATGATCAAGTCCTCATCTAGATACTTCCACCCATCATCGATGAATCCCTCTAGTAACCTCCCCATGTCCAGTCATAGTGAGTATAACTTAGCACTCCATCACCTCCTCTTCTCGTGAATGGATGAATCTAACCCCTCCACTTTTCCCTTGCATCGCTAGTATCCCACTAGAGGATGTGGTCCCGCGTATGCACATGCACATAGTATGTCATTATTATCAATCACATGTAAAATATAGATACCACTATGCTACTAAACCAATATATATGACTAAAACCACAAAGAGTCATGTATACATACCATTTGTTCCATAGACCTGTCCATAAGGTTGAGGCATATATGGATATCCCCAGTAGTCCTTGTCTCTGTATGGATAATCCTCGATGAGTAAATGAAGCTGTCACTACTATGAAAATTTGTTCCCGGGTGAAGAAATGAACTACCATGCCGCCTCCCTCTTGGATCATCATCTCACACCACCGCCTCATCTGAGGCTCGCATCGTCCTCCATCGTGTACTTCTAGATGCAATCGCAGTGTCGGTAACCTCTCAAATAAGAATGAGCAAAAAAGGATGGGAAGAATAAACCACATACACCAGGCTAGCATGGTTTAGACCACGTCAAAATAATGTTAGGTACATCTAGGCCAACCTATCATAGGTTCCCCTCAGCACACTCTTGAGCATCCGTAACTGGCCACCTGAGATCTTGTGTGGAACTTTCGATCCCAGTATCCACAACATCATCATTTCCAATGCATGAGTATCCATACTCTTGATGTCACACACCAGTGTGTATGACGCATGCACATAATCCATGGCATAGCAATGACAGACATACAAGTCATCCATCAACACCCCGCTCAATAGTTTCGGCAAGATATCACCGACAACACCCAACAATGGGATTCTAGTAAAAAAGTGCATGTCATAGAGGGTGATATATAGTCGCTCACCCTGTAAGATGAAGAACTATGCATCCCTATCCTAGAATCTCACTAGCTTGTTCAACAACAAATTTCCTAAATGCATCATAGGGATCTAGAATAACTTTAGTAGCCCACTCCAAGACAGTGTATCCAGTACCGCACCATCCTCCTAAACCTCGTATATGAGGTCCTTGATGTCTCTCTCCCACCATCTAACTTGAGGCATCCTACACATCCTAGAAGTATCAGTCAAACCATGTTCAACAAAAAATTCCATTATGGTCTAGGTCACTCATGTCGAGATATTTTGTATGACCCAAGATACGTAAAAACCTTTGACAGGTGTGAACTAGTTCGCATCTGTCTCTTAAACAGGTGTGACCTAGGTCACACCTGTTTCCCTAATAGGTGTGACCGGGTCATTCCTATCTCCTCGATAGGTGCGAATTAAGGAATTCCTTTTCCCTCGAAAAGTGTGACCTAGCACCGAAAGCCCTTTGGGATCGGCCAAAGCCCCTAGAATGTGAAAACGACAAAATAAATGCATGAAAATGGTGGGTTAGGTGAGAGCTCTTACCTGCAACTCATGGATCGTGAAATCGTTAGTCCAATAAGAAGAAATCAACACCTTTTCTATGGGGCCCTCCATAACAAATAAACACTGAATGGTGAAAATGACATGTGTCATGTGCCCCCCCCTTGTTTATAGGCATCCATTTGGTTAACTCCTTCTTCTGTGCACCACAGAGTCATCCGACGTCTGTTTTTCTTTCTGTTTGCTTCGACAGATTCTATCTTTCTTGTTGTGTTCACCTATGGGTATATCATCTCATTCTCTCCCTTTTTTTTTTCAATCCATTTCCCAAACTTACCTCAATTTTTGTGCCACCAAGAAATTCAAACCCCTTCTGTATTGGCATGTCCACGAGCCCTTTACTCCATCCATACTGCAAACTTAACATTATTTTACCACCATTCACTGTCCTACAAGGAGGACCCACCAGTGTTCCGCTGGTATTTTTTCTCCCCATCAACCATGATTCCAACATCACCTCTTTCGGTAAATCAAACATTTCCTCTTTTCTTCATTGACCATTACGGATTTTCTGTTAAGCTATTTTCTAACTCCTTAAAGAATGAAAATATTGTCGAGCAATATTTCTTCCTTTCACACTGGTTAAAGTATTTGAAAGGGCTTCTATGTGGAATCGTTTATCCCTTTTTCAGACTATGTAGACCAATTAAATAAAAGGACCACCCTAGAAATTTCCATATAGGAACGGTTCCCTTCGTATCCCTTTATTATTTTTTGGACATTGGGATCGTAACTTACAAAAAAGCTCACTTATGGGTTGTATTTAAGCTCCTTTCCATCCCTCTCATAAAGAAAAGATCTCCCAGCAAACTTGGTTTTGTCCATGCTCGTAAAATTATTTGAACAACCATTCAATCAATACAGGTTTATCCTTTTTTGTCCTGGTTGGACTACCTACGAAAAATAAGTCTTTGTGCCCCTTTCAGATGAGAGATTTATCATTTGTACACTTTTATCCTTTTTCGGGATTAGGAAACTACGTTACGAAAAAGAGACCCATTTGAGTCTTTTTCATGATTTTAGAATCTCTAAACATTAAAAATCCATCGAGCATTTACCGTCTTGGGCTCGACAGAAATCCACAAGATAATATCATATTGAGAATACTTCTATCCCTTCTTTGACCTGCTTAAACTATGAAGAGGGCCCAAACAGTGCCTTTCGGTCCACATATATTGCATATAGTCTCACATTATGGCAGTGCTCCCCCCCATTGGGTTGCCTTTGTTCAGAGTACTTTGTAATGTGTCTCCCTTGGATCCCCTGGATATAACTTGTCCAATTACTTCTCCAAGTATCTCCCATTGCAGTCATCTTCCTGGTTCCACAACTATGATTCCCTCCCCGTGATTCATTGTCATATGCTTCCAGGTCATCCCTAACATTATACTCTAAACAAAGGAAGTTTGAGTCCCCCGTGTTGATGTAATTGTAACTTTGGAATGTATTCACTTGTATTTCTTATGTATTGTAACCCGATGTTTATTTTTGGATGTACTTGAGTCATGTCATGCCCTGATGTTCCTATCAGGAGGTTCTATAATGTAAACAAGTCATGTCAAGTCATTGTGGGTAACCCTCCTATTGATCAAGGGTTAAAGTCCCTGCAGTTATGGGGCACTAGGGTTATTAGACTCTCCTAGAGAATTCGGCCCTAGTAGGGTTTAGTCAAGTCAAGAATTAGTATAAATAGAGAGCTAGCCTCTCTATTTATCACATGCTCACTCACACTCAGTTGTAGCGCATAGCTAAGGAAGAAGAAGACACTGGGGCTAGGAAGAAAGAGGTTACTGTTGTCGGGAGATCATCTTACTATTTTGGGGTCTTACTTTTGGTGTTGATTCTATCTCTGAGGAATTTGAGGGGTTTTCTCCATTTATGGTTTCCCTGAGGAAAAACACTGTGTTCATTGTCTCTTGTGTTTGATTGTTGTGCTTGTTATTCTCTCAGTTAAAGATCCTAATGTAATGCTAGCTTAATGTTAAAAATCTAGCATGGTATCAGAGCTAACCTGAGAAGAAGAAACTATGCAGCTGCGGGAACTAGGGCTTCTGACTTTGTGGATCTCTCTCCATGCATTTTCAGCAAAAGAAGGTTGGAATAACTCTCCTCCCTAGGGCGCATCTTTCTGTCGAAGCAGAATCCAATTCTGAGGTTTTTCAGTTTTGGACCCGACACTACTGCCGAAAATTAGGGATTTCCACAGAAGTGGAATTTTTTAGTGATCCCAGGCCTAGATTGATCTCCTCCTCAAAATCAAAGTTTAGAGATCAATATCAAATCATTTGGTTGGACAGAACTCCAGAAAAGCAAAACCCTAATCTGCTCTTGAACCGACACTGCAGAATTTCAGGTCCAAATCCAGATCCAACATCTTGACCTGGTAAGATCTCAATCTTTTGTATTTCCATTTTAGATTCTCAGTTAAGATGTCTCATCATACCAAGCTTGATGAAAATATTAAGGGAGCCGATAACTTCCAAGCCTGGAAATATAGGATCTCCCTGGCCCTGGAAGAAAATGAGTTGGACTCCTACATCAATGAGGAGGTTCCAGTACCAGAGGGAGATGAGGCTAAGGCCTTACACAAGAAGAAGTTGGTTATGTCAAAGAGGATTCTTGCTGATTCAATCAAGGATCACCTCATACCACAGGTGTCCTCCCTAAATACACCTAAAGCTATGTTTGATGCCCTAACAAAATTGTTTGAAGGGAAGAACATAAACCGAAAGATGACTCTGAGAAACCAATTGAAGAATGTAAAGATCCAGAATGCAGAGACCATCCAGTCTTACATTACAAGGGTCTCTCAGATCAAGGAATAGCTAGAAGCAGTAGATGAAGAAGTAGAAAATGTAGAGATTGTAATGACCACCTTGAATGGTCTCCCTAGATCATGGGACTCTTTTATTCAAGGAATCTGTTCCAGAAAGAAGTTATTCAAGTTCAACAGACTATGGGAAGAATGCTCTCAAGAAGAAGATCGAATAGCAGCTCGATAAGAAAAGATGGGAATTGAATATCAAGCTCTCACGGTACACTCCAAGAAAACAAAAAGAAGTTCTCATCACCCCAGAGGTAAGCATTCTCATCAAAGAGATATCACTAGAAAAGACTTATCTAAATTAAGATGCTATACATGTGATGAAAGAGGACACTTTGCCAAAGACTATCCTAGAAACAAGATTAACTCCCATAAGAAGAAGGGAAACAAGAGAAGACATCATGCTCATGCTACAAAGGATGATGAACCTTCTACAAAGAGAATCAGATATGAAAGTGAAGATTCATCAAGTGATAAAGAATATGTCTTGATTTCCACCCTCACGGGAAACATAACTCACGGAAGCAATGATTGGCTTATAGATAGTGGGGCTTCCAAACATATGACAGGATTCAAGGAATCCTTTGTAAAACTATTTGAACATGACTCACCTCACAAGGTGAAACTTGGGGATGACTACCAGTATCCAATAAAAGGTAGTGGGGAATCCTCCTATAAGCTAGACTCTAGAAAGTCAATGATAATGAAAGAAGTATTGTTTGTACCAGGACTAAAGAAGAATCTCCTCTCCATATCTGCATTAGATGCAAAAGTAATGAGGGTTGCATTTATAGATGGCCAAGTCATCATGTGGCCAAAGGGAAAGACTATTAATGATGCAGTAGTGATTGGGGAACAAGAACGAGGTCTATACAAATTGAAGGGGCATCCAAAACAAGCCTTGGTCCATGACACAGTAGAGCCAAATGAACTTTGGCATAGAAAGCTTGCACATGTGCATTACAGAGCACTACCACTTGCAAGAAAAGATGTCGAAGGTCTTCCAAAAATTCAAGCAAAACATGACGGAGACTACAAAGGATGTGCGAAAGGAAAGAACACAAAGAAGACATTTCCAAGTAGCGAGAGCAAAGCAAAAGGAATCTTGGAAATCATCCACTCTAATGTATGCAGTCCAATGTCATCAAGTTCACTAAGCGGGTATGTAAAATATGTTTCTTTTATTGATGATTTTTCTAGGAAGACATGGATTTACTTCATGAAGAACAAAGATGAAGTATTTAGCAAGTTCAAAGAATTCAAAGCCTTGATCGAGAACCAGAGTGAAAACAAGATCAAGACCTTTCGATCAGATAATGGCAGAGAATTCACATCGAATGAATTCAAAGAGTTATGCAAAGACTCAGGGATTAAGAGGGAGTTATCAACTCCATATAATCCGCAACAGAATGGGATTGTAGAAAGGAAGAATAGAACTATCATGGAAGCTGCAAGAGCAATGCTTCATGATCAAGATCTTTCTATGCATCTATGGGCAGAAGCTGCCAGAATAGCGGTCTATGTACAGAACCGTACTCCACATAGAGTACTCGAGAACAAGACACCTGAAGAAGTATTTTCCAGCAAGAAACCAAAAGTCATCCATCTCAGAATATTCGGTTGTCTAGTGTACATACACATTCCAAAAGAGAAGAGGACAAAATTAGATCCTTCAGGAAAGAAGGGTATATTTGTGGGATACTCTGAAAGCTCGAAGGATTATAGAATATAATTCCCAGGATTCAAAAATATCGACATAAGCAGGGATGTGACATTTGATGAAGACACAGCTTACAACAAATATAGAAAGAGACCTACTGAAGTTCCTGAAGTTCCTGAAGAATCGGAAGCACCCAGAATTCATGACACAACCATGAACGAAGAAACTCAAGAAGAAGATTGAGAATTTGAAGAACCTCAAGAACCTGTAGATCCACCTCAGGAGAAGAATCCTCATAAGAGGAAACCTGCTTGGGTACGAGAAGCTATCCAAGGTGCGGAAAGATATGGGGCTCCAGAAGAAAATCACAGAGAAAGAAAGAGGACCAGATCCTACTTCGGATATGTAGCGTTATTATGTGATTCCATCGATAAAGAACCTTCCAATTATGAAGAAGCGGCAAAACGGAAAGAATGGAAGGATTCTATGATCGAAGAGTATCAATCGATCATGAAGAATGATGTTTGGGATGTTGTCCCAAGACCAAAAGGGAAGTCTGTCAAATCAAGCATGTTGTAGATGGTAGCATTGAAAAATATAAAGCAAGATTTGTTGCTCGTGGTTTCTCCCAGAAAGAAGGAATAGATTATGAAGAAACTTTTGCACCTGTAGCCAAATACACTTCCATTAGATCAGTACTTGCTCTGGTTCCAGTAATGAAATGGAAGATACACCAAATGGATGTCAAGACTATTTTCTTGAATGGTGTAGTAGAAGAGGAAGTGTATGTGGAGCAGCCACTCAGTTTTGAGACACATGATAGGAAGTCTCATGTGTGTAGATTGAAGAAATCCCTGTCCGGTTTGAAACAGGCACCTAGGACATGGTACGGAAAAATTGACAGCTTTCTATCTAGTTTGGGCTTTACCAAAAGTAAAGTAGATTCCAACCTTTACTACAAGGTTGAAGATGGAAACCCAGTGATGCTCCTACTGTATGTAGATGATCTGTTTGTAACAGGTATGGATGGGTTGATTGCTGATACGAAGAGGAATCTTGCTGCCAAATTCGAGATGAAGGACTTGGGTATGATGCATTATTTTCTATGCATGGAGGTGTGGCATAATGCGGATGGAATCTCCCTCGGACAAGGGAAGTATGCAGTAGAGATCCTGAAGAGGTTTGGGATGATGGACTGCAAGGACATGACCACACCTATGGCATCAAACCTGAAGCTATTGAGTGATGCTTCATCAGAAGCAGTTGATGCTACGATGTATCGTCAGATGATTGGGTCCTTGATGTATCTGATGAACACGAGACCAGATATTTGCTTTGCTGTGAACACCTTGAGCCAGTTCTTGACAGATCCGAGACATGTTCACTTGATTGTTGCAAAGCATATTCTAAGATACCTGAGGGGTACAGTTGATTATGGGCTCAAGTATGAGGTGAATCAGAAGATTAACCTGGAGGGTTATGTTGATTTAGATTGGGCAGGCAATGCCATCGATAGGAAGAGAACTTCAGGGTGTTGCTTCAGTATGGGATCAGGTGTGATCTCTTAGCTTAGTAGGAAGCAATCCTGTGTGGCACTGAGTACAGCTGAAGCAGAGTATGTCGCAGATTGTTCAGCTAGTTGTGAGGCAGTATGGCTAAGGAAGCTACTGTCTTATTTATTTGATCTCTAGTTGGATGCTACTTGTATATATTGCGACAACCAGAGCTGTGTGAAGTTGTCAGAGAACCTGGTGTTCCATGACAAGTTGAAGCATATCGAGATCAAATATAACTATATCAGGGATATGGTGCAGAGAGGAGCAGTGAAGCTCCAGTATGTTGCGATGGATGAACATATCGCCGATGTGTTGACAAAGCCATTAGCCAGAGTGAAGTTTGAGTACTTCAAGGAGAAGCTTGGTGTTCTCTATATTGAGGTGTAAGGGCTAAGCCATTCTGTCATGGTGAGAGGATTGGTTCCTTCCATGTCAGATGTGAGTGTTGAGCCATTCTGATGTGACTATAGGATTGGTTCCTACATGATCATATATAAGGGTTAATTCCATTCTTGGAATGGAGGTGCCTAGTCAGTTACCAGGAATACTCGGTCTACGGCTGAGGGCCATTCTGATATGACTATGGGATGTGTTCCCACATGATCAGATATGAGTGCATGGCCATTCTGATGTGATTGAGGGATGTGTTCCCACTTGATCAAATATAAGGGTTGATGCCATTCTCTAGGAGAATGGAGGCACTTGGTCAGTTACCAGGAACCCTCAACCTGGGGTTGAGAACCCTTCTGACATGGTTGTGGGATGTGTTCCCCCCATGGTCAAATGTAAGTACAGAGCCCTTCTGACATGGTTGCAGGATGTGTTCCCCCCATGGTCAAATGTAAGTGTAGAGCCCTTCTGACATGGTTGCGGGATGCATTCCCCACATGGTCAAATGTAAGTGCAGAGCCTTTCTGACAGGGTTATGGGATGTGTTCCCGCATGGTAATATGTGAGTGCTGGGCGTGCCTTTCTAACATGGTGTTGGATGTGTTCCTCTCATGGTTAGATGTAAGTGCTGGGTGGGCCATTCTGAATTGGTGTCAGATATAAGCGTTGAAGAAGACCTACATGGAGGCTAGGCCTACAACCAGCATGAAAAAGGGTTGGTTCTGTAGAACTTCCTATGACGAGAAAAATCATGAGATAGCACCCGTGATAATGATCCAGTGATGATGATCCAGTGATGATGATCCATCAGTGATGATCCAGATTAAGTGATGATCTAGATCCAGAGATGATGCTCCAGTGATGATCCAGATTGAGTGATGATCCAGAACCAGTGATGATGATCCAGATCCGAAGATGACGATGACTTGAAGATGACAAGGACTCGAGGATGATCTAGACGATACAGAGAAGAATACTTATGCTGATAAATTGTGTCAAGAGAATACCTTCCTAGTTAAGAGGGAGTGTTGATGTAATTGTAACTTTGGAATGTATTCACTTGTATTTCTTATGTATTATAACCCGATGTTTATTTCGGGATGTGCTTGAGTCATTCCATGCCCCGATGTTCCTATCGGTAGGTTATATAATGTAAACAAGTCATGTCAAGTCATTGTGGGTAACCCTCCTATTGATCAAGGGTTAAAGTCCCCGCAGTTCCAGGGCACTAGGGTTATTAGACTCTCCTAGAGAATTTATCCCTAGTAGGGTTTAGTCAAGTCAGGAATTAGTATAAATAGAGAGCTAGCCTCTATATTTATCACACACTCACTCACACTCAGTTGTAGCGCATAGCTGAGGAAGAAGAAGACATTGGGGCTAGGAAGAAAGAGGTTACTGCTGTTAGGAGATCATCTTACTATTTTGGGGTCTTACTTTTGGTGTTGATTCTATCTCTGAGGAAGTTGCGGGGTCTTCTCCATTTATGGTTTCCCCGAGGAAAAACATTGTGTTCAT
This sequence comes from Pseudotsuga menziesii, assembly GCA_001517045.1. Taxonomy (NCBI): domain Eukaryota; kingdom Viridiplantae; phylum Streptophyta; class Pinopsida; order Pinales; family Pinaceae; genus Pseudotsuga; species Pseudotsuga menziesii. Next base: position 690,673 of record LPNX010420722.1, on the reverse strand, counting down.
TGTCTCTTGTGTTTGATTGTTGTTCTTGTTATTCTCTTAGTTAAAGATCCTAATGTAATGCTAGCTTAATGTTAAAAATATTACACCCCGTACTCCCCTGCCCTTATTCCCCATTTAGTGTCTCAATCCCATTATTGTTCCATAGCTCAGATCAATATTTGTATTCAATCTCCCATGGAGGCCACCATTATGTACTTCCAGTTGTATGTATTAATTGACTCCCATTGTTTGAGATTTGATCCCCATTTGTATATTGATAAATTGATATGAGCATGGGTATTCCTGCCTTGTCTATATATATGTCTTAGATTCTATGTACCTCATCCTTTTTTTAGAAGTAATAAAAATCAAAAGCCACTATGGTTAAAATGAGGAGACTCCACTCCTCCACGGTCCTCTTTGGTTTCTCTGTCGTTTTCACCATCTCTCCTTTGATCCTATGATTTTTTTCTTCCACACGATGAGCTTCTGCCCTCACACATCAGGGAGGCAATCTGTTAGCACCAAAAATTGTCCACATAACTCTCTATGGTCCAAACCATAATTATACATTATAATCCCACCATTATTACCTCTATTTTGACCTTCACAATTAAATTCCACCCAAATTGGTCTAGAACATCATTATTTCCCCCCCATAAATACAGGGAAGATGAGAATTTATTGCAACATAATGCTCATTCTCCCAAAAAGGACCAAAAAACCATAAAATGAGAATGGATCAGAAACCATGGACAAATACCATGCACTATGAAAAACCATGGACAAATACCATGCACTATGAAAAACCATGGACCAATAACATGGGAAAGACAATATTGGATCATCCTATAAATACATTGTGAAGGTCTCCCCACAAACATTCCATGACTTTTGAACATTACATTCCTACACTTCTGACAATTTTAGACAATCCCATACTTTTTCCACACCATTCCACATTGTATGTTGATTTAACTACATGCACTCCTTGATCCTTTTTCCCTTGAAAACCCTAGGTGGTGAAGATTGAAGAACCATATCATGGGAGCTGCTGGACCACGTCCTCAAACGGCTACAGTGGCCCATTTTATTAAAGGTATGTTGTATTTTGTTTTATTAGTTCGAAGAAAATCGTAAAATCTAAAAATATTTGTTGTTTCTTGTTTGTAAGTCAAGGTTGAGCACTTCCCTTGGACCATGAACTCTACCCTTAGATACTATTGATCTAAGGTGTTTACTTTTGCTCGTAGCTAGAGAGAAATATCCACTACACCATTGCAATACCTTTGCTATACGTTATTCAAATATGATAAAGCTGATTTCTTTCCTACTAAATACAATTCAAATCGTGGAGACACAAGTCACTGTAGAGTCTCCAACTATAGCTACACGTTGTGAAACAAATTACAGATCAAGAAAAATCCATTCAAAACTTTTAGAAAAACCTAATCATGTATGAAATTATAATAAATATGTGAATTACATAAAGGTGATGATTTGTGCCGAGAAAACACATACTATGTAAAGAGAAATGGTAACTATTTGGTTTAAAAGAATTAATTCATATCACAATTCTAAACCTAAACTTATAATAACGATGCGAATTGTTTAAATTTAATAATGTATATAGTTGGTGTTTTGATAAATATAGTACATATGATAAACTTTTATAATTTTAAAAATTATGTTTAGTAGTTGAAATGATCAATGTTTTAATTATGTAATGCTTATTCTAATACTATAAAACAAATCTTCTTTCATGGGTTAATCTTATGTGGCATTCTACATTGTCATTCTTATGTGAATTTTTATTGTTTTTGTTTTATTTCAAGTTATGGTAAGATTCTATTGATTGTCAAAAAATAATACAATATAATAATATTAGTGGTCTTCCACAAGGGAAACTGGGTCACATATAGAACAAAGAATTGTCATTAAAAGTTTTACTTGTCGATCTAATGCTGTAAATGCAAAACATGTAGTCTACCATGAACTGAACATTACTATGGTCTCTAAAAAAGACATGTTCATAAAAAAATATTCTAATTTGCATTATAGTCATTAGAGATAGGAATATTTGGGGAATTATTCACACTCGATGTCTAGGGATCCACTATTGTAAACTTGAGCCTCATGGTGGACTTTTAAAAAGAGTTTTTTTGGCTTCAAGGTTTCAATTCTATACTTGGATTTGTCGATTATGCTCTTGTAGTTCATCCATATTAAGCAGGAGTTCATTGTTATCCTCCTTTTTATCCAAGAGAAATTTTCTTGACAATGTTTTAATTTAGCAATATAATGTTAGTATCCTATAGTATTTTGTATCTTTGCTTCATGATGTTCCTGGATCTGGGACCCATGACTTCATAATCTCCTCATTTTTTGTGACATCAGTGCAATCTTGTTCAACTTTTAGCCGTTTCTATGCTTGGGCTAGCTCATATTGGAAGCAAGTGGGGGTAAGGAAAAATTAATCCAAGGCTTTGTGCTCCCCAACATCCATTAAGACTTAAGGATTAAAGTTAGAACCATGCCCTCTCTATGGATATATACCATAAACACCTCTTTCCATTATAGAAAAAAGGAACCAATTAAGGAAACAATAGCTCCAAGAGGAAGGGGTGATGCATTGTTTAGCTTAGAGAATGAAAACCGGTCTTTCATAACAACAATGTTGGAGAGCCGTGATAGGGAAAACCAAGAGGTTACGATGATGGAGTTTCATATTCAAATCCAAGAAGGAGATCGTGTTTTAGGTGGGGAGGAACAAAGCAAGGGAAAGCTGAGCAGACAGAGAAACTGATACTAGTAATGCGGATGGGAAGTTCATCAGGAAGAGAGGAAAGTTGATCAGTCTCACATCTCTCCTAACAACAAAAAAAGGACCAAACAACAAAGAATTAATCATAGAAGAAAAGAATGACAACATTTCTAAAACTAACATGCACATAAGATGAATAAAATGTTGAGAAACTGAGCCACTTACTGGTTGTCTATGGAGAGGCTTACCAAACTATGATCTACTCGCTAGCACAATGAACACACTCCATGCCAAATAGAAACAAAGATAAATAGAAACAAATATTAATAAAGGATAAATAGAAACAAATATAAATAGAAGCAAAGATAATTAGAAACATATTTCCAATAAAGGAAACCCAGGGAGCATATTCTTCCTCATCAATATGAGTTATGGTTGAGTCTCGAAGAAATTTGAGAACACATATGAGAAAATTTTCACCACCTGTAGGAATGGTTTGTAGATCTTGAGGAGATCCATCCAAATAATGATCATGAGAAATTGTGTAAAGATATTTCTAAAAAAAGGAGTGGATAGAAAAGCACTATTTCCAAGAGTTATCTTCCTTTTTGTTTCTATGGCCCTCCTTCATGAGAAAAACCTCTTAATTTATTAGACAATACATGGTGTGATCTAGTCAGGACAAGATAGAAAAAATAGATATATCCGGATATCCAAATTCTATATTCTATTCAATAGATTTACTACCCAAGGATCTCATTCATCATTAGGAAGAATGAAACTCTTTTATTCTAGTGACCAGTCTCTTTCCTGACTTTAGGAAAAATTCAACCTAATCCAAAGAGAGCTTCATTGTGTTTGGGTAAATGGAGAATGTTGGCACCAACCTATTGTGGACATTTAGGGATATTGGCATATATTATTGCGATAGCTTATATATTGTCTTTATCACCACACTTAAATATTTGATGTATTTCATATATTATTACTTGTACATGATTTAGACCATGTATTGATTTGATGGCCTAAAGATGGAGGACATATGGGAATTGTATACAAATCCCTTAATGATCATCAACACTAAGCAAAAACATTTGTGAAGTAGACTTAATTGATAGGTCAAAGTTATATGGAAACATTATTTAGAGTTAGATGATATATTAGAGTTAGATGATATATTGGAGTTAAAGTTTCAGATTCGTGAATTGCTAATTTACCATGATAGATTATAATGCAATCATTATTCTCATTAACGAAATGAAAAATTTAAGGAAATGAAAAGTATATTAATTATCTTAATCAAGCATATGTATTCATGGGACTAACATTGTCATTGAGAAGCTGCTGAGTTCTTCAAATATTGATCTTCAGACCCAAGTCAGATGTTGCATCTAACCTGGATGAATATTAATACTATTATGAAATCACTCTAAGGACTGGCTCTAATTTAATGAGGATAACCCGGCCTAGAAGTCCTAGGACCTATGTAAGTGCACCTTAACCCTACTTACAAATGGAACCCATGGATGGACTTTAATTACCTTTTGTGGGAGATAACCATATAATTATCGGAATTACTTGGTTTAGGATAAAGAGTTGAGAAAGGAAAGTGATATTTCTAGCTATCAAGGAAAGAAAATTGTTGCTCTATATGAAGGGAGTGAATTGTTTTTTCTAGTTACTAGTGTGAAAGGAAAATAAGATGTTCTTTTGGTTACTAGAGAATTACTCTTAGGGATTTTTGGTTTTCTATACTATAAATTCTAGTTGTGTTCTCGGGAACGAGGTGCTCTTTTTGGAGTCAATAGTCGATGAAATGATTGAATACTATCCACTGTACTATCTGAGTGGGTAAGATAGAATTTGGGTGTATCAGAGAGTATGGGAGATTTAAAACCAATATTATTTCTTGTTTTGTGAGAACTGCACCACTTGAGGTGTTATGGTACCACAACGAGAATGGGTAGAGTTCTTTCTCACCAAATCCTTACAGGGATGTGTTTCATATGCCATAGATATCTCCACCACATAGTAACCTTTGATGAGTGAAAGTGTATACACTTGCAATTTCTCATGTATATTTTTTCGCTTATTTTAACCTTAGGTGAGTAAGGGCATCACCTATTCTTGGTGTTTGCATTGGTTGGGAAGAATTGCATCCTTAGGGTTTCATACCCTTACAAATATTGTTGGGATTGAGGACTCGTTTGCACTAGTTGCTTGGAAATCCTCAATGAGAATTTGGATATAATAAGTATTAATGCCATTTAACTCTCTTTCGTTATCTAAGTGTAAAGATAAGATTTATGCATGTTAGGATTTTATGTTGAGTTAATGTGGGATATCCTATAAATGACAACCCATATAGCAGACATGTTATAAATGACAACCCATATAGCAGACATGTTGGGTGGGGTTGTTACATGGCCATAAAACAAATATAGAGTGTACTTGGAAACAAGTATTTGTTGCCTTGAATAATATATTCATGTATATTTAGTCCCTCTTTCCATGATTATATGAATTTTAATAACAAAAAAATGACCTCTACATACTTTTAAATTAATACAAAATTACTAACTTATCTTTGACCATGGATGTTTCTTCCTAATTTTTAGCTTGAGTAATATTTATTGGTTTTTAGTAGCATGGAGTAAAGAAGAAACAAAATTTTGACTTATGTTTTCAATATAATTGTTATATTACGATCGATTAATTATATTGATCAAGTCCAACCTAATCATAGAGGTACGAAGAATTGATCAAGTCCAACCTAATCATAGAGGTAAGAAGTTCAAGACGGGTATATATTTTCACTAGATTTTTCAATAGCTTAGTTCTAGCCCCATAGAATATTCCAAAAGTATGGTTTGCTTTCTCCTCAAGAGAATATATTTAGGGTTGCAGGGTTAATGATCTCAGTAATTTACATGAACCACTTCATAACTTACTTCGAAGAGTGTGGCACACCACATCAGTTAAAGACAATTTGGATGGTTTTACCCTACAGACCCAATTAAAGTGGCAATTTATGATAATTCTATCACCCTAGAATGATAATATCAAAAACTTTACAGAGAATGGAATATATCTCAAAATTGCAGATCGACAAAGTCCCGAAAGTATAGCCTTCTCTTCAAAAGGATAGCTTTAGGGTTTTAGGGTTAATGATCGGAGTCATTTACAGGAAACAATTCATAACTTACATAGAAGAGTGAATCCATGCCCATGGAATTTATGATATCACTTGGAAATGATTATTTCACGAGCGGGTCTCTCAGTTCATTGTTTGGACATTCATGGAAAGTGAAGCACTTCAATGCACTCACCATACAGATTTTAAATGGATAACATAAGTGGATGATAAAAAACAACTATAGTAATTTCCTTTTTCTTGGAAAAGCTGTAGTACCATGGATCAGCAAGAAACATGTTTCACTTTTTTTTAACAAGACAAGTTACAAATTTGTTGTAAAAGAAGCATGTGATGTATTTTGGCTTAAAAGAATATTACAAATTTCATGCTTATCACTAGTTCATTTCTAGATTGACAGATTCGTTGTGCACATCACATTTATGTCTTATTATCAGAATTAACAAACAAAAACATCAGTCTGATAACAATCAACTGAGACAATTTGGATGATGTTATGATAATTCTATTTTGTAGAAATGACAACATCAAAAACTTTACAGAGAATGGAATAGATCTCAAAATTACAGATCCACAAAGTCTCATAGAAATCATCAAATTACATGAATTTATATATTGAATTCCAAATAACTCTTAAACTCATAAGAAACTACTTCAAAATTTGGCACGCCATCCTTCAACATGCTCAAAAAATCAAGAAACCTCATATGCTAAACTTCTATGCTGCTGCTTCAGAATTTGGCACACCATTTTTCAACGTGCTCAGAAATCAACAAGCCTCACATGCTAAACTTATAAGCCGTTGCTTCAGAGTTTGACACACCATTCTTCAACGTGCTAAAAAAATCAACAAGCCTCACAGGTTGAACGATATCTGAACTTTTGGGATTATTTTTCTTCCAGATATGGGTTTTAGTTACCAATGAAGACCATTATGTTGTATCTTTCCTCTTGGACACCGTGTTAGATGCCAAGTCATAGAAATCTGATTGAATGAAGAGATCAATGTAAAAAAAATAAGTCAAGATTATCAAAACCTAAATCAAAATGTCAACATTAATATTAAAATTCACTGACTACCTACACTATCTCACAAATGCCATGGAGGACCAGATGATGGAAAGAATCTTGAACCTCCAGAGTAAGAACTTCACCAACTTCAGCTTCATCACTTTTTACAAATACAAAGATCCTTTCCTGTCACATTCAAAATTTAAATGAACTTTCTTATGAGCATCATGCATACAGGAGAGACAAGCATACAATTAATCCATGAATTTTAATGTCCAAATTACAACACCATTTAGTAACATCCACGTGTGCATGCATTAACAACTGTATTAAATAACAAGTGATAGATTGTTATGTTAGGAGAGTCTATAATGTTTCCCCATTTCCAGAACCTTTGAAAGTGCCATTTCTGAAACCTGTATAGGTTTCCCATTTTGAATGGCATGGCATAGTCTTGACAATAATTGGGATACAGAACAACAATTAGTGCGAAATAGAAACATTTCTTAAAACTGATTCCTGAGCCAGTGATATATTTCCAGACATTAAAAATAAAAATATTATACTCAGATGTGAATGAAATTCATAGGCATAAAACATGATTGCATGTACCTCAAAAGACTTGACATGTTGAGAATGTGAATTGTGCCGCAATAACTCTGGTGCACATCGCTGAACACTGCGCCAGGATTTCATGGCAGCCATACTCCCGATAAAATTACAACTTTCATCCTTCTTTGACCTTCCCTTTAGTAAGGATTTTAGCATGTGTTCCTGTCAAGCACGTCCATTGTTCAAAATTAATAAATTATCTCAACAAATCAAATCAAATCATCACTGGTAAGGACTACTAAATGCAATTAGATAAGAAAGTAACAAATCGCAAAGGGAATTATATATTCCATTATATTTTATTCCAAGCTTATATATTCCATTATATATTTCTGATGGGATGGTCAACACACCTCCTCGTCCATATTGACATTGTTTCTAAAAGGCTCCCAAGAAGCCTTCCCAAAGTGTAAAGTTAAAATTGTCCTTAAAAAAAATTTAAAATTTGAATTTTACCTTTCCAGGAATAATTTATATCAACATTTCAAAAGAAGTGCAACTTTTGAAATTATCCATACATATAAATTTCTCATCTCTTTACATCTTCTTCTCTTTAAATTCTCATCTCATAGTCATAACTAAGGATTATTATGTCTGCACATCCTCATCTTATAATACGAATAGGGTCAAGGCCCAAAAACAACCATACAATATTAAATGTGTCAAGACGCAAAGAGTAAGATACAACTATAAATTTTATATTAAATTTATCATATAATTCTTTAATTAACAGTATCAACTAGATTTGACAGGTTGGATGGTTCTGATCTTCTTATCACAAGTCCTTACCAATGTGATTGCAAGGCATTCTTTGAAGGTGAAGTACATAATTTTAGGTCTTATTCCTCATTATCATGCCTTTTGGTAAGACAATAAAGAGGGTAGTGGCCTCCGTTAGCATGGAAAATGTTTTAGGAATGGAGGTTATACACATTAATTGTTCTAATTAAATAATTTAAATTCCTACCAATGACTATCGATTCAGTGAACCGTGGACTCATGGTACAAAACACAACAAATTTTAGATCCTCAAGCACTTAATTACACACACCCATAACTTTCTCAAATCTAGCCATTAATAAACTTATTTTGGTATTCTGGTTCAATTTAAAAGAAGTGTTGAGACTTAGAAATACAGTGAGTTTCAAGGATTCAGTTAACTTAGGCCCCTCCATCACATACATTTATGCTTTCACAACAAGCGTTGAAAGACAATATTTTTTTTTTGCATTTTTTTTTGGTGAAAAAGTTTGGCTAATTTATACTTTATGTTTCTAAATTTCTGTGGTGGTTAGTTATTGATGTTGTTGTCGGAGAAACCACAGTATCGAAATGACCAAGTCGATGTTTCGGATCCATATCAGGATCCATCATCAGGACAATGTCGAAGGTGTCCTCCCACACAACCTAAACACAGATGGTGGCCTCGAGGTGAGCACTAGTTGGCTTCCCTCTATTCTCAATCGGAAAGGCCACTCTGTCCCTTAACCTTTTTTATTCTCCCCCTTTTTCCTCCTTCAAGCCCCTCCCCTTTATTCCTCTTTCCTTGGCCTTAATTAATACCTTAATTTTTTTTTAAATACCCTAAAATTTAAAATTAAAATTGAATAATCTTTTTAAAAATCATTTTAAAACTTTAGGTTTTAAAAATGAAGTAAAATCAACTTTTTAAACTTTATAATTCTTTTTAAAACTTTAGGAATTTTAAATCAACCTTTTAACCTCTTAGAACCTTTCCCTTAGTTTAGACACATTAATAGGCAATTAAATAAAATTTGTTTTAATAATAATAAATATTTTTCATCCTAAAGGATCACTTTCATAAAAAATTTATTATAAGTTAAAAATTGAAATAAAAAAAAGTAAAATTATAATAAAAATTAAAATAAATTGAAATTAAATGAAAATTTCCCTAATAATAGGCATTTAAAATGAAATAAAAAAAATTTCCCGAAGTCTAGACACATTAATAGGCAATTGAAATAAAATTTGTTATAATAATAAAAAATTTGACATTTTGAATTTGACCCTATACTTTATATAAAAAAATTTATAAACTTTAGTAAATAATTAATTATAAAGAAAAAAAATTTATTTTTTCTCCTTAAAACTTTTAATATCCCCACACTTGATATTAAAATAAAATTAAAATTTTTTAACCTAGCAAACCCTAGTCTCCGCGGCCGACCTTAGACTTTTTTACCCGGCTTCAGTATTTATCGATGATTCTCATTCTCTCCACCTTCGACATTGTCCTGATGATGGATCCTGATATGGATCTGAAACGTCGACTTGGTCATTTCGATACTGTGGTTTCTCCGACAACAACATCAATAATTTATACTTGTTAATTAAAGGACAATTATTTATATTTCCCTTCATCTCTGAAGGGCTGAGAGAATAAATGCCCTTCCAATTGAAATTAAGACCCACCCTTCAAATTTGATCACTAATGGAGACCATTATTTCCTGCCCCTGTAATTCACTCAAGTGGTGTCAGGGCATCCCTTTGTCTTGGGAAATGCATCACATCACAGAAATAAAAACCCAATTATAAACATGATGCAAGCCTCCATACATAGAAGATGCATAATTTGTGTGTAAGTTAAATTTACAAGCACAAAATCAAAAGTCTGAATTGATTATA